>JANHFK010004372.1:13224-33841 GCA_036250565.1 Sibynophis collaris
ATCAAAATCAATGTCAAACTGGCCAAAACACTCAATTTCAGTGGGGGTTGAATAATTTTGATCACAACTGTAGATCAATATTTTTGATCAAAGCAGCAAAATAGTCATTTAACATGCGGCATTTTAAGTTCCCCCAAACACTCCCAGTCCATGGGTTTTGGGTTGATAAAAAAAACAGTAGAAAAAAACCTAATCAGTGGAGAAAGCAATGAGAAGTTAACAGGAGAGACGGCTGAGGCATCATTTTAAAAAAGCCTTATGAATAAGGCTTTGGCTATGTTAAAGTAGAAATGTCTCCTGAAATTCTGAGGGACATTGTCTAAGCAGATTTGGAGAAAAAGAGAGAATATGGACACACTGGACATATGAAAATACGAAAAGGTAGGAATTTTAGTGTTAGATTCAGTAAAGACAATTGAGAGAATCATCTATTGTGAAGAAAAGGGATCTCAAAAGTGGATCTGTGGGAACTCCTTGTCCCTGAATGTATGTATGCACACATACTGTATATACAAATCTTTCAGCTTTATCCTTTATCTTTCCATGGTAAGTATTATGAAAAACAGAGAAAAGGATTAGGGAATGTTAAACCAATTTAAGCATGAGATCAGAAAATGCAAAAGAACCACAGCTAAATCTTCTTTACTCCAAACATTTCATTATACCTCTCCAGAGCTTTTTATTCTTGCAATAAGGTGACGGGATTCCTCCATATCCATACAATGCTTCATATATCGCCTTTGGCTCCTTAAGCTTTGCATCTCTTGCTTTTTAAGGAATTCATCATCTTGCTTAGATTTTCTTGTCTTCTTCCTCCCAACCCATTTACTTTTCCTTAACACATTTGTTTTGTGATTCAGTTCTCACTGATTCCATTTATATGAATAAACCACCCAAATATACTTCTTTTGTACTGCTCACTGTTTGTATGTAATCCATTTTCATTCAGTACCCGTTTTAATCTGCTTCGTCTGATTCATCATCTGCGACATGCCTAATTCTCACTTCTACATTAAAAAAATGAGAAGAAGTACATTCTTATGTGTAGCCCTTTTGTAAAGCATCCATACCTCGTGACAGACCCCCTACCACCTACCATTTTTCTATTAGTATTTGCATATTTGAAAAGTTCTGCATCCATTTCCCTATTTTTAGTAAGCATTCTACTGACGTATATTCTGCTTTTATCTCTTTATATACAAGCTGCACTTGTTCATTCCATTTCCCTATCAAGTACTTGGTTTTTGATATAATAGTTTTCAGATCCATACTCTTATTGCGGCATTCACTCTATCTAACATGCACTGAAAATCATTCAGGTTCTTACCCAGCAACAATCATTCTCTACATACAAAGTAACACACAGATTCATGTCACTAACAATAGCACTCAGTAACATTACCACAAGCCTTCAGTTGTTCCAGGGGTGAAATTCAGCCGGTTCTATCCGGATCGCACGATCCGATAGGGCCAACTGCTCAAATCCCCACCCACCCACGCGGACGTCATGACATCTCTTTTTTGCAATGATTTTCAGCCTCTGCGCATGTGCAGAAGGCTTTGCGCATGATCGGACGACGGTGTACATGAATTTGCAAACTGGTGGAGAAGGTAAGTGAATTTTACCCCTGAGTTGTTCCATAAACAAATCACATTCATATGTTAACATTTCTCCTGTTATACCATCCATTCATGCAGTCTTAGCCATTTTTAATATTCTCACATAATGTATGTCCTTGTCATCAATTTTTCCTTGACCACTAACATTTGTAGCATTCATTTTTATTGTCCCTCATACAAATCTCTCACTTCACCCAGGTAATCCGTTCATTGCTATGTTATATTCTGTCACCATTGAGCTATATTTCCTCTCTTTTAATTTTGACTGTTTCTCAATCTCCTTGACAATATTCTTTGAAACTTTCCCCCTATATATGCATTATATAATTTGCAGCAATCATTCCCTGACATGCATTTCCCTCCCATTCACAGCCTCTTTTACTTCATAATTATACCACAATTCCCTTTTTGTACTTCATATTAGTGTCATGCTTGTCAAATCCACACATCTGACAAACCAGAGGCAAAAAACAAGGATTTTAGGAGGGCATCTTTAATGCCAATTTGGGATTAAAGACAGGTTCTCAAATCTTTAAGAGTAAACTCCCAACCAGAGTTAAATGAAAAGATTCAAATGAATCTTTCAAATGCCCAAACATTTAAAAGTTTTTCCAAAATTTAGCCTATTTCAAAATTCAATATTAAGAAAACTCTAGCATTATCTTCCCCACCGTGGAAAGCAATACAGTATCATCTAGAGCTCTAAATTCTGCTTAAGTACAATGAAATACACTTTGATAGAATTCTCAAAGTTGTGATAACTGTTTATATCTTTTAAATTCTATTCATTTGAAAATAATGAAAAGTAGTCATTGTCCTTAATATAATTGTATAAATGTCCATGCCAGTCTGAGCTAAAGTGCCAGGAGAAGTTCCACACTATCTCAGATCATTGTTCTTTGTTGCTTCCATGTAGCAGAAACAACTAAAACTGCTTGGTGAATCTGCCTAGGAACATTGAAGAAACACATATGTAGAAATGTCATGGCATGCTATGTGTACATACAATGCACTAAGAAGATCTTTCCATTCAGTTCATAGGTGTTTCCACTTTAGCCTCCTGTTTTGTATGAACCGATTTTCTTCAAACGATTACAGGAAGACCATGAAGGGCACAGATCTTTCACTGCAGTTGTTATTTGGAGAGAGAGTGCTTTTCAAGCTACAGATAAGCTTTGGCCATCTTGATTATTAGCCATTTGTGGTTCTATCCCTCATAAATTTTTCGGAATCCCCTTTTAAGCCATTTAAGGTTATTTGCTGCCTTCATTTTGTAACATTGAATTCAGCAGTATGCAATGACTATGCATTGTTTGAAGTACAATCTGTGTTGGTTGGTTGAAGTTGTAGTATTAAGAGAAAAGCTATGTACTTCTCCACTTCATGCATAATCATAGGCATTTCCACATCTCCTTCTTACTCACCTTGATCATAACTCCAAAGTCCCAACAATCCTTCTACCCAGGTAAGGGACTCCATGCAAAGGTTGGATCATGCCCAGCATCTAGTACACTTGCAGTAAGGATTCATAAGCATCAAGGTATGTATGAATTTATTTCATTGTCCAGTAAACATAAACCAGCTAAATGAATTTTGAGGAACACACACAAACACACATCATATGCTGGAGAAAAATACTGCAGTAATGTATTCATTATTTACCTGGAGACATGTATTGATTCCTAGTTGTGGATTGTATACGTATAGAAATATCTTACCTGTGTTTGAAATGGAATCTTCCACTATTTAGCAAGCCTTTGTTGAATGAGTCATCCTGGCTGCATCTTATTGGTTCACATAGTTAGCATCCAAGGAATTACTGCCTGGTAGAGCCTGCCAGGCCCTGCTTCATTCACAGAAATGCTGGTATGCTAGCCAGCTCTTTCATTCACATATACAGAAATCCATTCATATTTTCCCGTTGTTGTTTTTTTTTTTAAATCTACTTTTTATGAAGGGAATAATTTCTGAATGACAAAGATTGCGGCTTATTGCAGAACACAAGATCAGAAACGATCCATACCATGTATATTTGCTGTTGCTAGGGTAGCAGGAGAAAAGGGGAAAAAAATGAATGCAGTGTGGAAGCTGTAGCAGGTTTGCAGTGTGATGAAAGGCTATTCTGCAGATCACTAGAAATTTGCTTTTTACAATGAATGGGACATTTTCATTCATCATTGCTGGGATCAGAGGTGCTGCCTTCATTTATGTATCATCAATTTGTCTCATTAAATACCTGCATTGAAAGATCCTGTTGTGTGATTGCTTTTTCTATAATTCAGCCTTTACTGTGAGAAAATTGTCATCTGTTCTCTGGATAATATATTAAGTTGTGTGCTGCCGTTCTCTTTTCTGTTTTTTGTTTAAGTCGGAGTAGGATTAATCTGAAATTTGACTTTTTCAGTATAATTATTTGAAATCATAGTTTCAAATATAAATACATTGATTTAATGAAACATTAGCAAGATTAGTTTCCATACTAATGTTACATTTTGCATGATTACAATAAATATATTACACATGTTTTAAAGGTTGATGGGTTGCTTATCTCTTCATATTAAGAATTTTATACACCTTTTGTTATTATTCATGAAAATCAAAATGCTTATTAATGGATTTATTTTCAGTTTGGAAGGGAGGCATTACTATTTTGTCTTAAATATTTTTCAGTTGTCCTTTAGTTGTTCTGAAATATTAGATTAAAGAAAATATGCATGTGTGTGTGTGTTTATACAAATTACTTAAGCCATATGTTTTTCATATTGTACAGCACAACATTTAATATAAAACTGCTGGCATTCAAAATTCCAGAATCAGAACACTGTGGTTTTGAAAGAAAGACTGCACTTTGGTGATTATGGTGACAAACATATGGCTATTTTAATGGATAATGAGCTTTTCTGGAAGACAGAGAGAGAGTGAGAGAGAGAGAGATTCTGCACTGTATAGAATTTGTAGCATTGCTTTTTGTTTTGGATAGTTGCACACTGGGGCATATTTTATAAAGTCATTGGAATAGGCTAGTACTTTACATAGGGGAAAAAGTTGATGCAATTGCTTTGAGCCATTGCAGACATCCACCTGGAAGGAAGGAAGGAAGGAAGGAAGGAAGGAAGGAAGGAAGGAAGGAAGGAAGGAAGGAAGGAAAAAATATCTGTTTCAAATAGGGAAAGGAAATGTGAGAATTGATTGGAGGTGGTGTGCTGTAAGTGGGTGGATTTTTTTTTTCCTTACAGGAAGTGCTTTGCAGCATTCACTGAGCCTTTTGTTCAAAAGGGTCCTTCTCATTTGTGTGAGTCATGCTTTTGCTGTGAGAGACTTGGCAGCTCTGAGCTGGACTGGGATCTTTCTGTTGCACAGAAAATTACCGCTTTGCCTAGTCTTACCATGAAACCTTAAGCAAAATTCCTTTCATTTTTTTCTTTAAAAAAAAACAACCCACACAAGCTCCTCCCCATGGCCACATTTTCACTGACCATCTTTGATACTCTGAATCATCTGCTATGTTAGTAGAGGAGTTTCCTGTTTGCCGGAACGTACACCAGATTCCAGATAGAAGGGCATGCTTCAGCGTTCCAAGTATAACCGCTTCAGGAATGATTCGGTGACATCAGTGGATGATACTGTCCATAACTGGTCCATCAACAGCAAGTTCTCCTCAACAGATACCATTTCAGCGTCTTCACCATATCTGGCCTCACCTGAGAACCTCCAGAAGGAGCATGGTAGGCACACCACCCTTTCCACTCTTGTGCCTAAAGCGTCCCACTTAAAACTCTCCTCCACAGGCAGCCTTTGGGGCATCAAGAACCTCTCCTCTGCAGTGAAAGAGCTGGCTGTCTCCAAGTTGCAGGGTAGCTCAGCAGCAGAGACTTCAGAC
This sequence comes from Sibynophis collaris, assembly GCA_036250565.1. NCBI lineage: Eukaryota > Metazoa > Chordata > Lepidosauria > Squamata > Sibynophiidae > Sibynophis > Sibynophis collaris. The sequence continues at coordinate 18,725 of JANHFK010004372.1, forward strand.
AACACATGTAGCCTTGCTACTGCCACCCTGTCTTCTCAGCAGGACAAGAACAAGATGAATACCGGAAAAAAAACATGGTCGGAGGAAATGTACCTGGGAGGTGAGGACTGGAATCAGCGTGGCAACACTGCCAACAAAGTATCCCAAGGATGGCTGCATTCAAATGAGAAGATCCTAGGACCTGGAGTGATGTACATTGTGAAGGTTGGTCTTCTTTCTTTCCACGCTCTGTTTTCTTTGTATCTGTTTAATAAATGGGGGGGGGAGGGGGGACCTAGACACCGGTCAAATAGGTTGGACGATTTTTAAGACTAGCATTTCTGGAAGTCTGATGAAGACTGTTAAGTGCAAAAGACTTTATTGTGGAAAAACCGATGTTAATTTGCTTTCATTAAGTGAGCATTCAAGCTGACTCCTTGGCAGTTTAAATGATTTAAAGCAGTGGGAAAGAGCACTTCCAAAATTAAAGGGATTATATATCCAGCTCTTCAGAGCACTGCATGTATTTGTATATGTTCATTAGTATTGTCTCTAGAGAATCTGTAATAGGTGAGGTAAGAGTAACATCTTTCCGTATGATATTTCTGAGTTCAAACGTCAAATATCTCAAATGGAATATGTGTGTGTGTGTACAAATACACACGCAACTCTTTCATTTGCATGTCATGGCTAGAAGAGCAACAGCTTGTAGAATCTGTCTTATTTGCAAACAGAAATACTCTTTCTTGAAGTGGTGCTTTCAAAATGCAGTCTTGTTTTACATAACAGTCTTTTAACGGGACTTTTTTCCCCCTCTGTTCCCTGATAGTTGAGGAGTAGGACAAAAAATCCTTGTGCATTTCTAGATCAGTTTTTTTATTCAAGGTAGTTAAGGTCTCATTTGACCAGGTGAAGTGTAAGACTTAAAGACAAAATTGATGATTTATTTTGTGACTGTATGCCGATAGTTACTTGGTTCTAAAATGGCACTGTTGAGAATGAAAATTTATTGTAACAGAGCAGATTTTCATAAAAAATAATTTGATGTTTCATAAGATTAAGCAGAAGCATTGTATTTATATTTTATTTTTTGAAAATAGGAATTATTATTTAAAGGGGGAAATTATGATGTACTGTATAGTACAACAGAGTGCAGACCTTTAATTTCTCATTGCTCAAGATTCCACACTGACGGTACTTTTATTTCAGTTATCTTCTTAATTATCTATTTGCTTTTACAAAAATAGGGAAAATGTTAGTGTTTGTAATTTGTAATTGTAATTATAGTTAGATTACTTAAGAACCATATTTAATGAACAAATTGATCAGGGCATGTAGAATAAAATATGCTTCTCATTGCTTGCTTTCAGAATATAGTACTCATTACTGGATAATGAAAGAAATATATAATACAGTGTCAGATTTTAGAATAGCTATTCTGTATCATTTGCTTACTTATATTTTGATAAAGAAGCATCAGTTGAAAATTTCAACTGATTTTAAAAACTTGACGGATGAGGCACTATTGTTGGTGGATTAAATAATATGCTTGACAGAAATATTTTCATTTTAATTATTTATTATTGAAAGCTTCTCGTAAGCTTTCATGCTGACTTTTGGTGGATAGGTAAATAGAAAACAGTGTATTCAGGATATAATTCTAGTTCAGCAAAAAGATTATCACTCTGTTGGACATTGTTTTTCACTACCTGCTCATGAATTGACTTGGAATAGAATGGAAGGTAGACCAGTATTATTCTGTGTGCTCAAAGTTTAATGTTGTATTTAAAAATGAACTGATATTTCTATTTTACTGAGTTTTGTTTGCCTCATATTTTTTATTTTTTAGATTCCTGTTTCCCCTCCTTTCCTCTTTTTAATTATTAAAGCTTTTGGGTTTTTTAAAAAAAAGTTATTGATACTGAGAATAATGAATTGTAATTCCATATATTTCAGATAGTTGGCTGCATAATGATTTTTTCACTTCTTTCCACACTTCACTGATAATTGTTTTAATAATATTTTATTGTTTGGAATGTTTAATGTTTCTGTTGGTTCCCCTGGTATATGTAAGACATTACATGAATACACAGAATTAAAAAATAATATAACAAAGAGATTAGTTCCCCCCAAAAAATAAAATGAGGAAGAAAGAACTAGAAATTTATCTTATGTGTGAAAAATTTCAAAAGCAGCTAAAAAATCCTCATTTTTGTCCCCTTGTTGTTGATGATGATGATAAATACATTTCGACAGTCTTATGCGGTAACTCAAGAATAGATTTGCCTTTCTGATAATAACAACATAATATGTTTACATTATATAACAATAATACTATGCACAAAAATTCTTCGTTCCTTTTTTAACCAAAATATCAATATCTTTTTTCTAAAGATGATTAACTGGCACATTTGGTGGAATTGTCCAATGATCCGACAGTTCTGAACATTTGTTGTTTGGGAATCAGATCTGTTCATCTTCCATCCCTGAAAAACAAGAACAATATTTTTTAATATTGCTTGAGGGAGAAAAATAAGGATTTGATCAAGTTATGTTAGTGACAGGAAGGATGGCTGTAGTTCATAAATGGAAGGAAATGAGTATTCCAAATTTAGACTTTTAGTACACCAAACTATTATAAACAGTTATAATAGAAAAACTCCAGGATATAATACATTAAATCCAGAACATTCAGAACCCATTAGGAGACATTTATCTTCAGCAATATTGAAGATATAATGGGACAAACATGAATGATAATTTTGAAAAAGAAAAAAGAGTTAATGAGAAAGTCATGAATCAGTAATACATTCAGCATAGATATACTGCCCATGTAATATCTTAGTTAATTATCCAAAATTTTGAGTATTTTTATTCTACCTGCTAATTATTAGTGAAGTAGTTTAAAATTTGCATTATCTATAATATAATACACAATAAAGAAATATAACTCATTATTTAGCATTTTGATATCTTAGAAGTTCAATATTTTAGCATCCTTTATTTTAATAACTTATATTATTAATTCTCTAACAACTAATTTAACTTTTAACTACGTTAGATTTTGTCTAGTATTTTAATAACCTGCTTTCATACTCTATATTCTATTTTAATTTGATCTGCCTTAATTTAAAGGATCTAATTAGAAATTTCCTTTGCAATTTTATTTCTCTCTGTATCTTGTATAAAACTAGGTTTATATTATATACATGAAGTCAAGTAGAAGTATACATAATTTTACGGTAGAAGTCAGTGATTATTTTTGGTCATATTAGCAATCCTGTGAATTTCAGCCAAAATGTGGCAATAGAGCAAGTTCAGACTGTGAGAATTTAAATAACATTCAAATATTCCAAAATTGGAAAATTAATTCTCACATCAATGGCATAATTTCAATCAAGGAGGTGACACACCATTGACAATCATATAAGATGAGAAGTTCAATAAAACATTAATCCAAAATGTAAAATTTTGGGGAAATTCAATGTGAGTTAACATCTGTGTCAGAAACTTTGAGAAAATTACATCAAAAATTTTCTTTGCATCTAAAGAAATAAGTGCAGGATTCACATTAATTAACAATTTAACATTATCAGACCTTTTAAGACTGGACAGAAATCCAACCTAAGGAGTTGTGCAATATTAGGAAGAAAAACAGGCAGCAATCTGTGAGCAAAGGAAGGTAGATGATAAAATCTTAATATCCATACTTAAAGAAACAGCTGCTTAACTGGAACTTTAGGACTTGGGAATTTATATGTTTGTGTGGGTGTATGCATATACATGGTTCAAACTGAAAAATAGGAGGTTTGCAAAACCTTTGATTTATATTACCTATTAAATGGGGGGTGGGGGTGCAATCATCAAATTAGCTGGGAAATCACTAAAATCAGCAGATTTCTACAAAACAAGAAAATTTAGTTATATTTACAATTTTTTGAAGACAGGGTTAGAAAAATAGTCCTGCAATAATATTGATGAAAAATTGGAACTGTTCAGTTTGAAGTAAGATTTTAAAAACTACTGAATAATTGGTTTAGAATCTATATACATTTCCCAAATATACAATGGTACAGATACGGTTACTGAATTTGTTTAAGTCTTAAGGCTAGCTGCTTCCTAGATTTTTCTTTCATTCCCCAGCATCTATGCCTGGTGCAATGTAATAAAATTTGGCAATGTACCACTTGTTAAATTCATATTTAATAGAAGCCAGAGGTCTATATAAATTCTAATAAATGTTTTTGTTGCATCCCGTAGTAAAGCAATTAAATTAAAAGGGAAAATGTGTAGCCATCTTTTTTTTTCATCTGGTTAATACTTCTTTAGCATCCAACAAATTCACATACAAAGACTGGTTCAAAAATGTTTATAATTTATTACCAGATGTGTCTTTTAATTCCACAGGAAAATTTAGCGTCTGCATGAGTTGCCAACTTAAGATAACCAGAAATTAGCTAAAGAAAAACATTTTCTTTGTGCAGAAGAAAAGTACATTCATGTTGGTAAGGATTATCGTCTGTCAGATATGCACCAGGTTAATTTGTATGTATTATAAATCCTGAAATATAATTATGGCAGTTGCTGTGATCTAATTAGGGTTCTAGAATATGTTAGGCTACTTTCTACTAAATGCTACTAAAAGAAGGTGAGGATAATAAATAAATTTAATAAATACATGTACATTGCTTTAAAATATATAGGACAATAACTCCCAGGATGTATTGGAGACTCAAAACTCTAGTATTTCTTTTATCAGACATCCAGAATTCTTAGTGCAATGCAGGACATCAGTTCATATGATGGATGGAAAGAATGTCTTATAGGCAATCCCTTTTCAATTCTGTAATACCTGATCATTTGCAACCATGAGAGTAATCTAACCTCAAGGATCAGTGGCTGAAGACTGCTAAGATCTCTATTGTTGTTTAAACTGTTGTGAGTTTGCATTGATTTATTGTTTTAAATTAATAAAATTAAATAAAAATGCAGGTGATGCATCTTCTACCCACTGTCCACAAGCCATGTCTGTTGTAAAGCAATAGATTGGCATGGGAAGCAGCTTCAAACAGCCTAATGTTAATTACGGTAGTTAAAATAATTTTCTCTGATAAAGATAAATATATTTTGAAAACTGATATACAGTAGATTTATAATCAAAGAATGTGTGTGTGTGTATTTAACTATAATCATTTTTATTGCTAGAAATATTTACATGAATATCTTCATATAGTTTAGGAAATTGCACCAGCTCTTAGCATATTTATTGGAAAGGATGACTATGCCTCTCCAATTAATATATCTTCATAAAGGGACAGTGAAAATACATTTGCTGAAAATAAAAATGAAGCCAACTTTTTTTTCAGCCTAATTTGCCATCTTAAATTCAAAATCTTTTCAAAATAACTATGGAAAGATGCAATTTTGCTGCTTATAATTGACAATGCAATACACATATATATATCTAACATGCATTAGTTCTGTACAATGGGATTTCTTGTTTTGTTTTTTCCATTTTTGCACCACAAAAATCCATTCAATTTATGGCAAGTTCTAACTTCCATTAGCGGCTGCTGGGGTCCATATTATATTATTCAGAAGTACCATGAAATTATGTTGGCCAAGATATTTTATTATCTGAAATAGAAAAGGAAATGAAAAATTCCAAATTTCTTACACTAACACCAACAAATCAAGGTGAATAATAACTAAGGCTATATAGTTTGTCCACAATTCCAATCAACACATCTTCCTATTTATAAAAATATAACTAGATTATACTAAAAACAATTAACCATGCTTTCAAAGCCAGACATCTGATTCTTTCAGCACTTTTTTTTTGGACCATGGAGAGAGAAAACTTTCTTTCTGTCAGCTTCCTTATTACTAAATTAAATCAACCTTTTGTTAATATACATATACTGCTAACATGCTTGTGCGATATCTCAGTGCTTATGCATTTAGATTCTATTGTTCAAGTTGACCCATAAATTTAAAAAAGCAAACATTTGTCTTTGTTCAAAAGTTCTTTTTCTTTTGATTTATTTGCTGTGAAATTGCAAGACGTTTGTAAAGTGCAAAACTCCGTTTTACAGCCACATACACTGATCAGAATATTAGCCACAAATAATTTAAAACAATTTAAAAATGATCATAAAATAAAATGTTCTGATTCAGTCATGCAGTGGAATTCTAAAAAGCATCATGGCCTCTATGAACAGCATATGAAACAAATATGTTTCTCAGTGTTTTGGCATGGAAAGTTGATGTTTATGTTTGAGACAAGTGAAAAAAAAGTTTTCTTTTAAGAACTATCCTTCATTGATGAAATGTATACTGGATTAATCATTTTATCCCTGGTAATCGAATTCAAAGCTTCAAATGTTTTTCCTTTTCTAGAAGGGCTATGAGGCATAGAAAACAGGTCTTAAACATTGTGATACGAAAATGGTGAAACATATTGTGACATTGCAGTAAAAATTCCACCTCTTTCTACTTTTGTTGTGATGTCACATGCAAGTAATAAGGTCTGGAGTTCATGTCACAACCTTATAGAAGCTTTTTAATGGTTCTCTTTTGCTTAGACCTTTTTCGTTATTTTGTGCAAAGCTACCTAGTAAATCTATGACTCCATGGAAATTTGAAGTGTTATCTTGTGGACCTTAAATTAGAGTTACAACCAGCAGTGATCTGAATGTGATCCAATTAGCTAAAAGCAATGTTTGAAAGGAACAAAATTCTGACACAATCTGGCTTTCTTTCTTGGTTTAAAATGGCTTCCTATTCAGTAAAGGAGTAGCATTCTCTCAGTAAAGGACTAGCACTGAATATTTCAGGTTGACTCCAGGAGAAACTGAATCCTGTCTTAGAAATAGCAACGGAAGACTGTGACCTCTTTTAACGATGAGAGGAGGAGTATTTACGCTCATAATGTAAATTGTCCCATAATAATAGGGCAAACCCAAGTTCTCGACTTCACCAACAATAACAGAAGGCATGCCAATGATCGAAATTGTGCTAAATGCAGAGGGGAAAATGCAACTTGAAAACTGGAACGGCTGAAGATTATTTTAACATACCTCTGCTTTGGGCTGAGGTGAGGTAAAGTCAGCTTCACAAAGACAGATACTGGAATATGTTTATGCTGCAGATAAAGGAATGTGAATATGGGCCCCTGAGTAGCATTTGATTCCGTGAATACAAAGCAACTAGGGCTTGCAAATAACTTTCCTCTTCCCTACCATGGTGGAGTTTGCCTGATGTTTGTTTATCTTAGAAGGGGTTTTATTATAACTTAAGACTGGGGTTTTTAGGGCTGTTTTTAGGGTTTGGGTTTTTAAGGGGCACATCCAGTTTAGATTTAATTGTTTTTTAATTGTTTTTATATTCTGTATTTATATGTTTTTTAAATATTGACTGGAAACCGCCCTGAGTCCTGCAAAGGAGAAGGGCGGTCTAAAAATCTAATAAATTAAATTAAATTAAATTAGAATGCCATCAAAAACATACACCAAGAACAGGGATAAACAATCCAGCTGCTACAGAAACATTTGGGAGTTTTGATATTGCATCACCACTGAAACTACTGTGACTGATGCCTGTATTCATTAGTGACAGAACCATGATCTGACAATCTTATATAATAAAAAGGGCTATAGGAAATTATTAAAAATATTATGATGACAATTACTTTAATTTATACAATAATATTTTAATTATGGCCCAAAACATAAATAACAACATGCAATATAATTTTAAAAAAATTGGCATGGGGCAAAGTACTTTAATTTGAAAGCTGTTCTAAAATTAGATTTCAACCAACTTCATAAACAAAGCATAGTATGACTCTTTCTTGGTCTATGAGGAATTTCTGAGGAATAAAACACAATTTTGATTAATTCAAGGAAAATTTATGGAAACATCTTCTTCCTGGTCTGTACTTTGGGTATTTACATTTTCTGTACCATCTCTTATCAAAGTATATTTGCTTTCCATAGTTTTCATTTGGAAATAAAAGCATATTCACTATATACATTAATGAGAAGCATATATTAGAAATATTAATATTTGTGAGTGCACATTTAGTAAAACTCTGTACTATGCAAGTGGTATTAAGGGTCAAGAAATCCTAGCTGCTTTTTTCTTTATTTTCAGAATACATGGCTAGCAGATAGGGACTTTCCCACTTCCGTTTCATCAGATTTTTTCAGGCACAAGGAACCAGAATGACACTAAAAGTTGTTCAGGGCAGTGTTTTTATTGCTACTCGGCTATTTACAAAAATCTTGCCAGACTAGCTGTACTCACTACAGAACAACTAGATAAACATTCCAAGATCTGAAAAGGCATCTACTTTCTGTTGCTTCCTCCCGTTCCATGATTCCAGACTACCCAGCCTCTTAACTCTTCCCTCCAATTTCAATTGCAGATTCCATGACAGATTTGCCGCAATAACGAAGGCAATTGAGATAGCGATCAAATAATTGTGTCAAATAATTGTTAATTTCTAATAAGGAAAATAACCCCAAATTCTGATAACATTGTACAACATATCAATATTCCTCCACTTACGACTATTCATTTTACGACTGTTTGAAGTTATGATGGTGTTGAAAAAGGTGACTTGTGAGTGGTCCTTGCACTTTTTTTTTTTTTTTAAGAATTTTATTAGTTTTTTCAATGGGGGGGAAAATCTCAGGTAAAATCTTGACATTAAAATACAATAGTAATAAGGTAATGATAAAAAAAATTTAACAATAGAAGAAAAACTGGGTCACGGAGGTGATACACTCCACGATATATTATAAGAAAAGTTTTCAAAACAACCAGGCATCTGCTCAGTACATCAAACTGAAAATATGCATATAATTCAGCAACCTTTCATAATAAGAAAATACCACTTCACACCGATTTTCATTTTTTTTCATAAGATCTGAGTTTCTTTAGCATTGCCCCTTCGGCCTCATCTTGGGGAGCCCCGGCCCCTCCTAAATCTTCAGTTTGCATGTCACTCCCACCAGCCGCCCCTAAAACATCTTCTTCTTCCTCCAGAAAGGATTTATTTTCTTTCATGAAGGCCTCAGCCTCCATAGAATTGTTAATTCTAATCTTGTCACCTTTCCAGTGGATTAACATACCTTCCGGGATCAGCCATCTAAAAGAAACCCCTTTATTATATAGTTTTTTCGATAAGGAAGAAAATCTCTTCCTTCTCTCTCTAATCTTACGGGGAATCTGTTTAAGAATAATAATCTCCTTGCCCCTGTGCATTAAAGCCCCCCCCCGGACTCTCAGCACCTCGTCCCTCGTGGATCTCCTAAGGAATTTTATGTGAAGGGAGTGTGGTTCTGACGAGTGGGCGTCCGTGATGTTTCTGTGTGACCTTTTCGGCACTTGGTGCCGAAATGGTTTGCCATCACTGCCCTATACCATTTTAGACAAGTACTGTCCAGTCTCTTCTTTAAAACCTCCAGTGATGAATCACCCACAACAGCTGAAGGCAAGCTGTTCCACTGGTTAATTGTTCTCACAGTTAGGAATTTTTTTCTTAATTCCAGGTTGCTTCTCTCCTTGATTAGTTTCCATCCATTGTGTCTTTTCCTGTCCTCTAGTACTTTGGAAAATAAGTTGACCCCTTCCTCTTTGTGGGAGCCTCTCAAATACTGGAATACTGCTATCATGTCTTTTCTCTAGACTAGTCAAACCCAAATCCTTCAACAATTCTTCATATGTTTTAATCTCCAGACCTTTAATCATTTTTGTTGCTCTTTGCATTTTTCCCAAAGTCTCAATGACCAAAACTGAATGCAGCATTCAAGGTGTGGCATTACTTATAAAGTGGTACTAATACATCACATTATTTTGATACTATGCCTCTGTTTATACAACCAAGGATTGTATTAGCTTTTTTGGCTACTGCCAGACACTGCTGGGTCATATTTAAGTCATCGTCCACTAGGACTCCAAGGCCTCTCACACTTAACTCTTTTTGAATCCGGTTTCACCTAATTTGTACTTGTACTTTTGGTTTTTCTTGCCTAAGTGTAAAACATTGTTTTTCTCCATATTAAATTTAATTTTGTTGTATAGGGCCCATTGTTCAAGTCTGTCAAGAACTTTCTGGATCCTGAGCTTGTCTTCTAGGGTATTGGTTATTCCTGCCAGCTTAGTGCCTCTCCCCGGCCTACTTGGCCAAGCTGACTCGCCGTGGTCAACTTCTCGTGGGACAATTTGTCATGGGACAATTCAATGAAGGCTGACACAAGAGAGGGACAAATGAATTGCAGTGGCCTTGTTTTGCTTTACATTTGAACCCTGCTGTGGGTTTCAGCAGGTTCTGACCAGTTCTGGAGAACCGGTAGTGGAAAATTTGAGTAGTTTGGAAAACAGTAAATACCACCTCTGACTGGCCCTGCCCCCATCTAGTCTCTGCCTCCTGAGTCCCAGCTAATCAGGAGGAAATGGGGATTTTGCAGTATCCTTCCCCTGCCATGCCCACCAAACCATGCCATGGCCATCAAGCCACACCCACAGACCCGGTAGTAAAAAATTTTGAAACCAACCACTGGTTTGAACCTAGGTTAAAATGTAAAAACATCTCCATATCAATATAGATTTCTGCTAATACAACCTTGCAGTTTCTTAGCAACTGTGCAGAAATGATTTACATTGCTTTCTTCTGGGATGTTTTTTGACTTTTCTGAATAGCTTACAGCTCTAAAGCTTTCTGCTAATTCCCTACAGATAATCCACTTAACAACCACTCATTCAGCAACAGTTCAAAGACAGCCCTGAATACACTGCTGTCCTTGATGTCCTTCTGTGGGCACATAAGTAACCCAGATTTACAACTAATGCATCATCCCCATGATTTCTAGCCTTCCCTGTTAGTTTTCTACAAGCAAAGTTAAGGAGGAAGGTAGCAGGAAATCAGAAATCATGATCATGTGAAGTTGTTGTTTAATGACTCTTGATGATTTGTTTAACAACAGTGATTGGAGACTGCCAGAATGGCCATCACTAAGCAATGTGGTCACATGACTTCATGACTGCATTGCTTAGTGACAGAAATTCCAGTCCCAATTACTACTATTAAGGACTTGCACATTAACTTGATTCAACTTTGCTTGGCTTCTGATCTCCAGACAAGATACACTAAATGCTATCCCTTGCTGAGAACAACCAAGATAGCAACAATTCCCATGAATAATCACTTTTTCCCTAGCTCTCATGATCACAAGAATTGCAGCTGGCAAAAACAAAAAGTAATAATGCTCTCCATTTATCTATTTAGATTTTTTTATATTGAAAACATCTCATTTTACAGTAAAACACAGATTTATACACACAAGTGTTTTAAAAACAATGTTTCCCAAATTTGGGTAACATCTAGAGGTCTGCATTTATTCAACCACCATGGCTATGTTTAAAAATTCTGTGAAAACTAATTAAAGTAAGACTTGACTGGACCATTTTCTATATTTAGAGTAAAAAACAGACAGGCAAATTTTATCCCTGTGAACATATGGCTTAGACTGGATGATATTATTCATGTGTAGAGTAAGATATGAACTAAGCAACTCTTATTTAAGATGGAGTAAGATCACTATGAGGACACCTTACTCATTGAGAAACTAATTCTTCCTGCTGACTCTTCTCTTAGTATGCAATTATTACTGATTTAATGGAAGTAGCTAATGAGCATGCAATTACTCACCAACTAGGAACTGCCAAAAATAAACTTATGGCACTATCAAAATCTAATTCAGTGGGGCTTTTTTTCCAAATCTAGTTCCTTATATGTGGATATAAAGTCCAACAATGCACATTGCACAATACATGTAAAACAATGCACTGCCAGAGTTATTTTTAAAAAAACACAGGGAAAAAGTAGGTAGCACACAGAAATAAAAATGAATGTAAAAAAATTCTGCTGGGTCTCAAATTAGCAATAGTAGCAGCAGAATTGTCTTGCAAGGTGTCTTTGTGCAGCATTCGTAGGATTCAAATCTGCACTTGTTTCCATATCAAGAAAAGTATTGTGGAAGAATCTGCAATCTACCAACATAGAAAACCAATTACTTTTATTAATACATAAACTGTATACTAATAGTGACCTGAAGGTAAGATATGATCCCCAAGGATTGTTAACTTAGTCAATCATTATAGTACAGGAAGTAAAACAAGGATGTATTCTTGCTCTATTACTGCTAACATTTACATAAATTGAGTTACATAATACCTCCATAAAAGTAACTTTCACCATCCAAAACTAACCAGTAGACACCTTTCAGTTTTTCGGTATGCTGGCAATATGGTTACTATATCACTGTCTGTAGTAGGAATGTTAAGAGCTCTTAGATTACTTGCTCAATATTGAAAAAAATATATGATAAATTATCCCTCCGCCAATCTCTGACAAAACACTTAGCATTCATAATTGACCTGTTCATTATCCCTAACCCTGGAGGGAGTCAATGGTTTAACTACTTGGGAGTTATCGTTCATTCATCGGGACATAGAGTCCCATACCTGGCGCACACATCACAATTGACTCAGAGGAATGTTCTAGTTATCCTGAAACTATTTGAGGCAAAAAGAATGGCAATCATTATGTAACTATATAAATGTAACAAAAAATCCCTTCTCACTCTTAAGTGTAGTGTGCATCTTCCTCAAACCTGGATCCTCTACCAGAAGCCTGGAGTTTGAAGGTTTGGTCCAGTATCTTTGCCATTCCTAGCATTTCAGTCTTTTGGATTGATGGTCTAATATGGCTTCTAGGTATTACAAAGTCCATCCTAGGGACAGAGAGCTCTGATGTTGTTCCTGAAACATATTGGACTCTCCCATCTTAGAAACCATAGGCCTGAATGTTCCTACCACTACTGGGACCATTTTGGCCTTTACTTTGTATGCCCTCTCTAGTTACTCCTTCATGCCCTGGTATTTCTCCAGCTTCTCATACTCTTTCCTGATGTTGCTGTCACTTAGCACCATTACCCATCACCATTGCTTTCTTCTGGTACTTTACTTCTTCCACAATGATTGGTTTATTGGTCAGGACTTGCCTGTCTGTCTGAATCTGGAAGTCCCGGCATGATCCTAAACCATATTATTATTCCATGACATTCTGTGGAGTTTCTCATTTGAACTTGGGAGGGTACATTGTGCAGATGCTCCTATAAACAATGCCAGCTACTTGGTTGGGCCCTTCAGTGTATGCTGTTCCAGTCTGCATCTCAAACCCTACCACTGTGTGGTGGACTGTTAATGAGGCCTCTCTACATAGTCAGCATCTCAGATTCTATCTAGTGTGGTAGGTCCTTACTTCTATGGATTTGTTGCTTAGTGCCTATTCTTGTACTGCTATGATTAATGCCTCAGTGCTTCTTTTAATCCAGTTCTTTTTACCTGTTTGTAGCATTTCTAATGTTAGCCATCTCAGTTATCTGTGAATTGTACATCCCATGTAGAGCCTTGTCTTGCTGTGGCATTTCCTCTACTTGATCATCACGTCTACTGATGCCTCAGGTGCTATCTTATTTAAATACTTCAGAATGCTCTGAGTTTGTCCAGGATAGTGGCTTTGACACTCACCAGACCTTTCCTGTCCTCTTTCTGTCTGGTGTATAGTCTCTGGGTGTTGAACACCATAGATTATGTGAGGAATTTCTGAATTTTCACATTGACAGCTTCCATGTTCTCTTTTGACCAGGTCACTTTACTGGCAGACAGAATTGGACAGCTCACTCTGGCCAATTTGCCACAGGCCAACTCATCAAGGGACAACTCATCAAGGATAATTCAACGTGGGATAATTCAAGAGAGGGACAAGTAGAATTGCAGTTCACCCCAGTCTTGAGTAATATGAGATTATTCTGACACACAAATATTAAACAGCTTTTCTGGAAAATGAAATATTATATGTGCAGTGAATCACCTTAAAACAAAACTAACTTCTTGGTGTTTATAATGAAGTTAGTTGAGATGCCAGCATTTCCAGGGGAAAAAATAATTGTAATTGAAACTGCTGCTTTTGGGAATGGCTCCATTTGTGAGAATTTCCTCCTCCAGATGGCAAAATAAATCTGACATCAACATACACAAGCTTTTGGCAGGGTCACTGGCATCAAATTTAAGGTGGAGGATTCCTTAATCACTCATGATATTTCTTGAAGAAGAGTTTGAAATTTTTCCTGGTCCCTAATATAGTTTATCAATCAAAATATTCTTAATACTATATTCTGCAACCACTCCCAAAGAATAAACAACTGCTTTAAAGAAGTGCATCATCATGTCCCACCTTCTGATGATTTCCTAATCTTAAATATGCATACCTTTTATTCATATGGGCTATGCATCTGGAGAAGTGAGGTTGTAGCTCGTGAAAGCTCATGCCTTTTAATAAATGTTGTTAGTCTGAAAAGCTGTTACCAGAATTCCTAATTTTGGCTATCGAAAGAGTACCATGGCTGACTGCCTACAATTCCTTGTCATGCTTAAATCATAATGGAAACTTGCACTGAGTCAACCAAATGTGCCTCTGACCTCTGACCAAGCTAGAATTGAGATTGAAATAGATTTAGGCAAACTCCTTCAGCCAGAATTCCTAGGGCAGTTTTTTCATAAGCATCTTGGCTAAAACGTAGACTGGTCAGGACCAGCTGGAAATTATATAACGCGATTAGTTCCAGCATCATCTTTTGTAGAAATAGTGGCACCATAACGTTTTGCAGACATGTGTCTTTATCCTAATCAGTATCTTGAAAACCTTTTATAAATTAGGAATGACAAAAATTGAGCAAATACATGACAGGTCTCAGCCTGCCAAATAGATCGACATTCTGCTGCTGTACAGATTGTAAATCACATGTAAACAAGCTGGCTGGACTTTACAAATCATGAGATTGAAACTGGGACAAGGGATTTCAACTCTGAAAAACGTTGAACAATAAATCTAAAGTTGAATTGCCATATTCTGAGTCAAAATCTCTCATCTAGTGATCCTCCAAATTGGGCAACTTTCAGATATATGGATTTCAGCTCTGAATTTGCCAACCGGCAGCCATTTCTAAGGATTCTAGGAATTGAAAACAATAGATCTGGAGGTGGAGAAAACTGTTCTTGGCCATCGGG
>JANHFK010004372.1:42940-52989 GCA_036250565.1 Sibynophis collaris
GGGAGGGCAAAAAACGGGCCTATCGGGTCCACCAGTAACCTTTTTGCCATCACGTGTCAAAAGCGGGGGGGAGCATGGGGGGGAGCGTGCACATGTGAGGGGTGCTGGAGAGCATTGAATTATGGATGTAGGCAAATGCATGTGCAAATCCCCCCTCCCCACACTTTTGGCACACAACGGCAAAAAAGTTAGTCATCACTGCTCTAAGGAGAGTATTATTTTAGTAGATCGGAGCACACACTTCTTTTTAATCAAATTCTCTACTGCAGATGGAACCCCATTAAGAAAAAGACTAAGTAGAATATATTTCTACGTAATTTTTAGTTGTTTGCAGAAACATGATGTATGAATCTCAGGGAATGTTCTTACAAACGGGCAGCCCCAGAAGCAAAGAAAGCCCATTTCATGGACTCCATCAGTTGACACTCTTTAATTAATGGAACCAAGAGCATGCCAACTCTGCCCAATTTTACAAGATAGGCACAAACCTCAGGAGATAAATGGTCTCTGAAATAACTATATTCATATTTATTTATGTTTATGCATTTAATGTGCATATTTATATGATCATTGATCCAACCTGTAACAATTAGGATCATTAAAAAATGCAGTGCCTATTCAGAAACCTATTTGTCTTCAGTCAATACAAGTGCTCTTTAAAATACAGGTAGTCTTTGAATTACAACCATTCATTTAGTGACCATTCGAAGTTAAAATGGCACTGAAAAAAGTGGCTAATAACCATTTTTCACATTTACAATCATTGCCACATGCCTACAGTTGCATGATCAAAATTCAGATGCTTGGCCACTGGTTTATATTTGTGACAGTTGCACTGTCCCAGGGTCATATGATCACCTTTTGCGACTTATCAAGCAGTCAGTGGAGAAACCAGATTCATTTAACAACCAATTTAAAACTGCAGTGATTCATTTAACAATTGTGGCAAGAAAGGCCATAAAATGGGGTATAATTCACTTAACAACTGTCTGGCTTAGCAAAGAACATTTTGGGGTCGATTGTAGTAATAAGTCAAAGACTACCTGTAAATGCTTTTTGAAAACAAATAATTTTAAAAATCTTAAAAAGGATTTAAGATGTGCAATCCTGCAAATTCTCACCAGTAATCGGGATTATTGATTCAAGTTTCCAGAAAAGGTTAAAACTATTTAGTTTTAAAACGATTTCTTCCATCTCTCAGTTATACAAAATGAGATCCATTATAGTATTTTCTCTTTATTTTAAATCAGTATTTAAAGCATCTGTACACTATTGATTAAATTGTCATGTTCTTGACTATTAAATTTTAGAGGTGTCAATTTATTCAGTGGGATTCAATTGGTATCAAATGTGGACAGAGTACTGAAAGACGTGCATTTTACTTTTACAGCCACCAAGTAAAGCTCTCTCTAATATTCTGGGGAAGAGCAATCTTCAGTTTGCAGGAATGAACATCAGTCTGAATATATCTACTACCAGCTTAAACCTGATGACTCCCGACTGCAAGCAGGTTGGTATTTTTGTCATTCCCATTGTCTCTTTTTAAAATCTTATGGCTAGTGTGAGCAAGCTATTTCCGTTCTTAATTCTTATAATTTAAAAAAAAACATTTGAATATCCAATTTATTTAAGTAAAAATATAGGTACATGTGTATAACTCAAGAGGCTGTTTCTTCCATTTGAACTCACCAATAATTGAGATCATTTTCCCATCCCTTCAAGTACTTCCTGCAGATGTAAAATGGGTAATGATCAGGGATACTTCTTTGCATAGTTATTGTTATGCTATGTTCAACCTGTGAATTTGCTTTGTATGTTGTTAGATTAATTGTTTTAGATATTTCTGGGTTGTTGTTATTTTTTAGTTAGAAAAGATAAATGTAAATGTTTTAAATAAATCAATATGTACAGCTTTTCCGGATCTTGATTTTAAAGCCATAAAGACAAAGGTACTCAAATTGGAATGAAAAAGAGAATAATTTAGCTTCTTAGTATGCCTAAAACTTCAACCAGAGACCAGTGTTACAAATTTTACACAGCATTGGGATGTGACTTTGGTAGTTTAAAGAGAAAGGACTGGGTGTTTGTCGACATAGAAAACAGTAGGGTAGGGCTATATAAACCATGGCTAGAGGATAAGACAAGAACAGTGTCATAGGGACGGGCATTAAACTGAGGTTGTTAGCTCTTTGCACTGATTCTGAAAGCATCTAATAATGAAAGGCGCTCTGTATATTAAGAGCCATACTGGAATAAAAAAAATAAAAATTAAAAAAGGGGGGAGGGAGGCAAAGCGAGACTGACTTTCATTGCGAAATTCCAGGTTCACATCTGAATGTCTCTTGAAGATCTTACAGATAGAGTTGTAATTTGAATGTACTCTAATAAATAGAGGCATGACATTTGTCACTGATACCCTTGTATTTCTAATTTGGGCTTCTGATTTTACATACTCAAGAACACAGATGGAAATAAAAGAAAAACTAGCATTCTGTGTATCTCACACATTATGTTTTCTTAACTCTACAGATCATAGCAAACCATCATATGCAATCTATTTCTTTTGCATCTGGAGTAGATGTGGTAAGTCTCTTCCTTTCTACCATTTACTATTGATGCAAGAGGTCATTGTGCCAAATTTATTACTTATCTTCCTTGGAGAAAAAATTGCTCATTGTTACACCCTTGTGGCTTAGCGGTAAGGGAGAAAGACAAAGAATATTTATTCAAATATGCTTGTGATAAATGAACATATTTTCAGCGGAGTTTACAATATGATGAAGTTTAGTCAAGATTTACCAATAATAATTTCATAATTTGTAAGAGCTTCATTTAACGGACTTTGAAAAGTATAGCCCCGTTTTTGAAAATAGCACCTTAAATGTTCAGTTGATTTTCTAACCTAAAGATTTGCTCAGTTGCTTTACAAAGTTACCTATGCAAGATTTTGAGAATGCTTGCTTGATCAATGTATCTGTTCTAAAATCTAATGTGATTGATGTTTCTAACATTTTTGTCACCGTGGGATCAGTGGTGGGTTCCACTTACCTTCACTACCGGTTCACAACCGGGAGCACATGTACGTAGTGCTTCTGCACATGCACAGAACATCCATGATGATATCCAGGTGGGTGGGCGGAGCCTCCCTCCACCACTACTACTGGTTCCCACGATCCGGAGCGAACTGGTAGAAACCCACCACTGCGTAGGATCCAGGCATAAGTACCAGGTTATAAAGATTCAGATGAAAATTGAACTGACCTCTGAATTAGCACAAAAGGAAACTTTCATATTCATGATAGATGCTTCACTTTTTTATTCTCTATCCTCTTCCAACAGGATACAACAGACTATGTTGCATATGTAGCTAAGGATCCTGTTAATCACAGAGGTAAAGAATGTCTTATCTTTAGTCTCATTTTCCTTTTGAAAACATACATTGTTCGGATTCTCTTCAATTATTCTTTTTCTAATGACTTCCTGCAGGTATTTGGCTAGTAGTGTGCTTGTATTTATTTGTTCAGATATTTGTTTCCTTTAAAGCACATCTTCTTCTTTTAATGACCCCATGATCCCTTGTGGGGTGGAGTCTGGGGAACTGAATGGAGCTAGCAGAGTGTTTTAATGGCTGGATGACCTTCCTGTCACCAATGTGGAGTTTTGCTTGCCTTCAAAATGATGAGGGCCCAATTAATAAAATAATCAAAGATCTGAGACTGACTCTCCCATCCAGTCAGATCTTCATTTTTTTCCTTTTCTTTCCAGGGATGGCTTAGTGGTCAGATAAAATTTTGTTTATTTATTTAAAACATTTATCTAGCCATTCATTTTATATCAAACTCTGGACCCCTCCTAATCAAGAATTAAAACAATGACAGTATGATGTCATTAACATTGCTTAGATGATTTTTTTTTCATATTTATAAAAGTCAGCAAATAAAACTGGAAACTGTAATACAAATTTCTCCTGAGTATATATTTGAATAATGGTCTTGTTTTCTCATCCAGCATGTCATATTCTTGAATGTTGTGATGGTCTTGCGCAGGATATAATCAGTACCATAGGGCAAGCATTTGAACTTCGTTTTAAGCAATATTTGCAGTGCCCCTCTAAGATTCCAGCACTTCAAGACAGGTGAGTAGTATCACTGAGATTTTTATACACATAGGTTTCTTCATTTAGTGGAATAACGAAGAATTCTTTTACTCAAGAATTTTAATACTAGATCTAGAAGATGCAAATGTTTTAACTAGAGTGTTTAGATATGATAACTGCATGCCAGAAAAAAATCTCTTTTGATACTTGAAGGAATGAGGGCTCAAACTATGCTATAGTAGAGCTTTCAATCCTAATGCATAAAACCCTGATTCCAATTAAGAGAATCCCATCTGTAACACACTATTGAAGATAGAAAGTGGCATCCTTCTCACACTTCATTTGCTTTTCGGAGGACAACATGAACTCAGAGAAAAATAGGATCCAATTTGGGTCAGTCATGGGGACCAGAGGTTTTCTCTATTGAGCTTTTGTACTTGTGCTGGAGCCCATCTCCAGGGAGAAGATGGGCTCTATCTTCAGGGTTTGTGCTAGAAGGAAGTACCCTGAAGATGGGCTCCACATGAGTCTGAAAGCCTGGAAGACAAAACTTCTGGTCCCGATGACCAACCTAGATTGGATCCTGCAACACTATCCTGGGACACAGATATATTTGCCTTCATTTGTCAAAAAAATAATAATAGTACCCCAATAAAATATTCCTAATTGTTTAATGACTAAAAAAACCGACTTCTACAGTAAACATGTGCCCACATTATTTCAAACTTTAGGATCCACAGATACTCTATGATATAAAAAAGTCCCTTGTTTACAAGCCATTCCCATATTAAAATATTGTTTCATTGCGATAACAAATGGAGATAAACCAAGAAGCAATTAACTGAGCATCTCTCTGCAGGATGCAAAGTCTGGATGAACTGTGGATGGAAGAAGATAGCGAAGTGGCAGAACATCCCTACTACAATAGTTTTCCAAACAAAGTGGATGAAAGAGTCAAGGTCAAAATTCCCCCTATTTCAGATCCTGCTCAGGTAAGCTAAGCAATCCCTATGAAAGCCACTTAAAGGATTACGGTTGAAGGTGGATTGAAAATAGCTGCCTAAAAGATACGGAGAAGTAAAGGATAGGGAGCTGCATGACTCAAAAATTTGATATCATAACAGAGGATGATGTACTTGTCCCTTTTCATTTTATCTATGCCTAGTATGATATATATCAAGGGTCCCCAACCTTTTGGACCTTTTGGTCCTCAGGGACCACCTAGTTCATAATTTTAAATCCCATGGCCCACCACTTGCCAGAGATTCGTTTCTGCCATGTGGGGTGGGGTGGAGCGGAGAGGAGCGGGCAAGAACCGGGACACTCATCTTATTTTTCCAGCTCTGGCGCGTTCCTCCTGGACACAACGGTGAGGAACGTGCCGGAACTGGAAAGATTAAATGGGTGTCCCGGTTCTCGTTCGCTCCACTCCACCCCACTTGCCAGAAATGAAATTTCTCCACGGCCCACCAGAATTTTCTCGCGGCCCACCAGTGGGCCCCGGCCCACCGGTTGGTGACCACTGTTCTAGAACCAATACAAGTCATCTGCAAAAAGCATTTAAATTATCATATATTTTTTAAATTTTTACTTCCACAATCCCCTCATCTTGTATTATATCTCTGTTCAGTATTTCAAGAACCAATCCCCCCCCCCAAGAAATGTAGATCCTTGTTTTGTTCCTTTTTATACCCCCATAGAGTTTTGCTGAATCTCCATTAACTGTTATTTGAGCTTTCTGTGAAGTGTAGATTATTCTTACCATTTTATAATATCCTCTCCAAAATGTGTATCTTCCAATACCTTGAACAAGAAGGCTGAGTTCCTTGTCAACGACCTTCTCTACATCTAAGAAGATCGAAGTAGCTAGGCTTTTATTACGTTGCTCCAAAGATTCCAAAATGTCCAACACATTTTTAACATTTCATCATTGACCTTTAACTATCTTTTAGGTAAAATTCCACATTGATCCTCATGAATAAATTCTTGCAAAATTATTTTCAGTTAAGATTCATTGTGAACAACTAGTTGTCATTCAATAATGGTATCAACCTATAGTTCCTTGTTAAAATAAAATCTTGGCTCTCTTTTGGTATTGATAAAGCATTTGATAATGCTTTATTAGCCGCTTTCCAACTCCCTGCCATCTTTCCTCCCTGTAGAATAGAAATTTATAAAGATTGTAAAAGTTCATCTTCAAACTTTAATAATAACAACCTGATAATCACCTGGTCCAGGCAGCGTTCCTAGTTTAATCTTTTTTTTTATGGCATCAGAAACATCCATTATTATTATAGGTCAAGTTATAATTTCTCTCTGTTCATCTATAAGTAATTTTTTTAATATATTCATCTATTTTGTCTAAATATAAGTCATTTCCTAATACGGATGAAATGCTTTTTTGTATGGCAACATTGTCCATTTGTACAGTATCTCCCTCTTGTAATTTCAATATCATCTTGTTTTCTTTCTTTTTTTTTGTAATTTATAAACTGAGAATTCCCTGGTTTATTTCCAAATTCATTTTTTTTCTTTACATAATTCATTTTTATTTCCATTTCTCTTACTGTCAACATAAATACTTGTTGTTATAACAGTTTGATTTGTTGAGAAATATTAATTTTCTCTGCAAATTTAATTCTTTTTTTCTCTTTATTTCATATAATTTCCCCTTCACTCTTCTAAGATCACTATTATGCTGTATAAAATAACTTTTTATAAAAGCTTTACTTACATCCCAAACCATTCTAAATTCAATGCCTTTACCTAAGTTATTTTTCTTTAAAAATTGAATTTCTGTTTAGAATCCTTCATTGTTACTTCTTTCTACAGCAATATTTCATTTAGTTTTCATCTAAAAGAATTAGATTTCCTTTGGTAAACCAAACTCTCAGGATTTGAAACGTCTTTGGTAATAACTCCACTTCAGAAACCTTACATTCTTTAACATATTCTAAATCATGTCTGTTTTTGAAAAGGATCTATAGTATGTTTTTCAGAAAAGGATGTATATTCCCTTTAACTCCCAATTTTTATATTTCTATGTATCAACCAGCCCTCTATTGTCTACCAAATCAAAGAAAAAAATTGGTAATTTGCCCTGAGTGCTTTTAATATTTTTTTCTCAGAATTCCCCTCCAGTTGAGTTAGAGAGCTCTCCATTCCACTCCCTCATCAAACACCAATTTTCATAAGACAAACCAGAAAGAGCTGTACAACTCTTACCTATGCCAATATTATTTTTGTTCCTTAAATGAAAATGCACTTCCTATTAACAAAGTCAGAATATATGCTGACACTTGGAATTGTGGCTTCTGTGCTGAAAATCATTTGCAAAGTGGACAGCCTACTTAGTCACTCCAGGAACATAATGGTATCTTAACCTGGCCCTGACTAAATCAAACAGTCACAGAGAGGCTATGCAGTACCGTCCAATGGCTGAAATTCCTCTGTTCCCGGAGGCAGAGCAAGAACTAAATGGAGGTTGCAAACATAAGGTTATTTAACAGTCAGAAGAGCAAGAATTACAAAACATATCAAATATACAAAAAAAGCTGCCTCTTGGCATTCTCCAATCTCTGACACACATATTTACAGTTCCTTTAAACTGATCATACAAATATTTCAAGATCGTTTTAAGCCATCTACTTTTCCAGAAAGTCTCCATTACAATTAACATTACTGGCAAATAAAAGTATTATTCCCAATATGATTTTGTGAAAACTCCCAGCTCACAGCGTTATGTTTAGGAAAGTTTGTAAGATTTAATTTTCATGAAATGAAATTAAGAAGATTTAAGCATCCTAATTTTCTGTAGCACTCCAGCATTCTAAGCAGATTCTCCACCTGTTTTCTCAGAAGTGAGTTCCTTTAAGAGAATTTATGCTGCCTATAAATACTCAACTCTTACTTCTCCTTTACCAAAGGTAAAGCTGACAAAAGCTGACTTCCCTTTTTGTAAAAAAAAATATATTAGCAGATTCAATATTTCAACAGATCCAATATTTAAATTCATGGGATACAACTGTAATATGAACAAACCATCTTTAGATTCATTCATTTCCCTGCTTTATTATTTTTATAACTAATTCAATTCAGTGAATATGTCTAATATACCTCCTTCCGCCTAATTTCCCCACAACAAAAACCCTTGAGATAGGGAGGGCTGAGAGAGTCTAGAGCCGTGATGGTGAACCTATGGCACGGGTGCCACAGGTGGCACGCAGAGCCATATCTGTGGGCACACAAGCATTGCCCTAGCTCAGCTCCAGTGTGCATGCGTGCATCAGCCAGCTGATTTTTGGGCCTTCTGGTCCCACCGGATATCAGGAAATGGGCCATTTCTGGCCTCTGGAGGGCCTCCGGGGGGATGGGGAAGGCTATTTTCACCATCCCCAGGCTCCTAGAAAGCCTCTAGAGCTTGGAGAGGGCAAAAAACTGGCCTACCGGGCCCACCATACCATCGCATGCCAAAAGGGGGGTGGGAGCGCAGGGAGTCACACACACAGGTGTGGGAGGCATTGAATTATGGGTGTGGGCACACATGCACGCAACCCGCCCATGCTCCTCCCACTTTTGGCATGCGATGGCAAAAAGGTTAGCCATCACTGTTCTAAGTCTTGCTTTTTCCCTATTAGTTTGCATCGGGGTGAAATCTACTTACCTTCCCTACTGGTTCAGAAGTGTGTGCTTTGTGTGCACATGAGCGCACGTCACTGTCACACCCAATTTTTGACCCTCTGCCATGCGCAGACAGTTAAAAAACAGGAAGTAACGGCATCTGGGCAGGTGGGCGGAGCCTCATGCTGCCGCCGCTACCAGTTTGCCGAACTACGTAGTGGCGCTGCTACCAGCATGTGTGAGCCAGACAGAACCAGTAGGATTTCACTACTGGTTTGCATGTTCTTACTGTCCTCCTTATTAACATTCTCTTAGGCCAGCTTTCCTCAGCTCAATATTTTTTATTCATTTTTACACACACACACACACACACACACACGTATATGTGTATGGGTATGTATGTGATATGTATATGCATTCCTGTCTCCTGCCGATCTCAGCCAGTTTGCCAATGACTGAAAATTATGGTAGATATAGCATCACACATCTGGAGGACATCCAGCTGAGGATGTTTTTTTTCTTAGTTGTTCCCGATTGTGTGGCCTTAATTGTTAAGTCAGTCTTAGAAAGGGTGAGCATTTAATGCTATTTTTAATGAGATCTGATAGCTCAAATCCCCTAAGACTTGTCTGACAAGCCTAGTGTGGATTTATTAGATTATCATTATTAATTGTTAGTAGGTTGACTAGGACTGAAGAATGTAAGGAGAAACTCACTTGTCTGCCTTCATTCTCTCTGCTCTCAATCCTGTGACTTGGATTATCAATACCTCTAAATATGTACATGTTTAGACCTGCCATTAATAGAATAATATATGTTACACACACACACATATATACACATACTGTGTTTCCCCCAAAACAAGACCTGGTCTTATATTTTGGGGGGGTTCCAAAATAAGCACTAGGACTTATTTTCAGGGATACACAATTTCAGGATGATCAGCCCAGCTGGGTGCCCCCCCCCAGCACATGTACAAAAGGCATTGAGTGTATGGGGCTAATGTCCAGCAGTAGCTGTAGCCCTCTGGCCCCTTGGTTGGCGCACTCTAGGGCTGTGCAGTACATGAAGTGCAAGTGAGTTGATTACCTGTCCAAGTAGCCAAGAGTCAGTGGGCCAGAGTGGGTGCCAGCCCCCGGAGGCTTATCTTCACGTGGAGGCACTGGCAGCAGACAGGGGCAGAGGAGCCAGGGGAGGCATGCAATCTGGACATGCTTCTCAGGCCGCAGGTAAGCAGAGAGACAGTGGGACAGAATGGGCTGACAGACATGGGAGGATTGTTTTCATGTCTCTCAGCTTGCCTGCAGCCCGCGTGGCATGTCAGGATTCCTTG
>JANHFK010004372.1:87296-98573 GCA_036250565.1 Sibynophis collaris
ATAAAGGTAAAAAAGAAACCCGGGCAGGTGGGTGGACCAATCTGAACATTGGAAGGAACCGGTTCGCTACCAGGTGATTGTTGGTGCTACCCAAACCGCTGTGTACCGGTAGCAACCCATGACAGCTTCAGAGGCAAATTATACACTTTTAATATGTTCAAATATTCTTACAAAACTCAGAGAACCTATATCAGTTACCCCCAGCCTTCAGGTGTCTTTGGAATATAAATCCCAGCATTTCCAGACAGTTTAATCAGCCTGGCTAAGAATTCTAGAATTATAGTCCTCAAATAACTGGCAGCAATTAGTTGAGGAAACACCGACCTACTTCATGAAGTATCAATCATTGAATCTTGCAAGGGCCATATAGTATGCAAACTGTTATGTTTTGCTTCTAAGTCCAGTTAAGTTGATTTGCCATTAGAAGGGCTTTTGGTTTTGTATCTATTTCATATTTTTATTGGCACACAGGGAACCCCAAGGATTGGAAAATAAACAATAATGATAATAGCCTCTTATTTCTGTGACCTTATCTGATAGCAACAGTTTATTTTCCTTAGAAGTAAAAGATAGTGGTAACTCCATGGTTTTTCATACTTGATATGGAGGCAAAGAAATAATATATTTTTCTTTCAATGACTTGGGGTAAGAAAAAAAAATAGAAGTGGCTATCCCTTCTGGAGAATATTAATGATTCTTGCTGTTTCAGATAATTACTAGTAAATCAATTGATGGTGTTGCAAAGCTGCTTAGACATTCTGGTTTTCTATTTATATGCAATTGAGCCTTGCATGACTTGTTGACATTACCCTGACACTTTAGCTCAAAAATCTGTTTTGTTTCAGGAAAAACAGCAAACCTGAAGCTTTGCCAACTGCTAACAACCAGACAAATGTCCTAAAGGACACAGAAGGTCAAGGCCTAATAGTTTGTGCATTTCCTCTACCATTTAAATTAAAGAGAAATGTTCCCAGAGGATTGGCATTTCATTCAAATGCATCCGTAAATTGGCCAATCCAGAATTCTGATAGGAACAAGAAAAGAAAAAAAAACCTAATCCTGGACCATTTCCATCCCCAAATGGATGAGTTAGTCAGAAAACATGGTTGCTATATTTACTCTCTCTGCTTGTGGTTTGTATATTCTATTTTTTAAAATAATCATTTAATTTTAATAATTGTTGCCCATATTTTTTATAATGATTGTTTTTAATGATTGCTTTTATACTGTTGTTTTATTTGATTGTTGTAAGCCACTTAGTCACTAATGGTGAGATGGGCCAGCTATATAAATTTGATAAATAAGTAAATAACAAATAAATAAAAATCAGCAGAAGAATTAATACATTCTCTATCAATACTTTTAGCATAGCTTTGGTCAATCACATCTACTGTAAGTTAGTTAAGACTAAATTAGACCGTGCTGATGTTTTCTTTAATTGTCAGATGATCTAATAAAATACTGTGTTTGACCTGTCCTAACTTGAATACACCTGCTGTATCTGCATATTTTAACAAAGCACAAACTTTTAATACAGTAGACACAGAATAACAGAGATGGAAGGGACCTTGGAAATTTTCTAGTCCAACCCTCTGCTCAAGCAGGAGACCCTGTATCATTTCAGACAAATGGCTGTCCAGTCTTTTCTTAAAAGTCTCCATGATGGAGCATCTATAATCTGTGAAGACAAGCCATTCCACTGGTTAATAGTTCTCAGTGTTAGGAAATTTCTCCTTAGTTCTAGTTTGCTTCTCTCCTTGTTTAGTTTACATCCATTGTTTCTTGCCTTGTCTTCCAGAGCTTTTGAAAATAGTTTGACACCCCCTCTTCTTGAGGCAGCCCTTCAAATATTGGAACATTTTTTATTATATTTTAAAGTACTGTATATTATCTTGTTTTTTTTTGAGAATCTCTTCTAGATGTTTTAAAAGATACAAATGTAATTATCTAATGTATTTATCAAATGTATTTATTTGCAGCCACCTGTGCATGATTCCCTATATAAGTCCTGATCATAACTTTCACTCTCGTCTGATAACTCTCTCGTTCATTTTTGAATCAAACAGTTCTATACAGACCAGAGAATGCATTTATATCCATTGACTCAAGAGGATTTATACAGGTAGTCCTCAACTTACGGCCACAATTGAGCCCAAAATTTATATTGTTAAATGAGACATTGGTTGAGTGTTTTTTCTCCATTTTACAAACCTTTCTTTCCATAGTTGTTAAGTAAATGACTGCAATTGTTAGATTACTAACATGGTCTTTAAATGAATCTGGCTTCTCCATTGACTTTGTTTGTCAGAATGTCACAAAAGGGGATCACATGACTCCGGGACACCAAGTGGCTGAATTTTGATCAGGTGATCATGAGGATGTTACAACAATCATAAGTATCAAAAATGGTCATAAGCAGGGGTGGGTTCTACTTACCTTTGCTACTGGCTTGCAATGGGAGCATGTGCAAGCATGTGCTTGCTTCACTTGTGCATGGCGCTTTTGCGCATGCGCAAAGCATCCATGATCACGTCCGGGCAGGTGGGCGGAGCCTCCCACCACATTTACTACTGGTTCTAAGAACCGGACAGAACTGGTAGGAACCCACTACTGATCATAAGTCACATTTTTTAATGCCATTGTAACTTTGAAAGATCACAAAAGTCGAGGATTACCTGTACAAACACCTGTACAAACACCAGGAAAGCTATTCAGGCATTATCTAAAAATAAAAAAGGAAAGCCATACAGTTATACAAAAATTCTATGCTAATTTACAGTCATAGATTTAAATTCAGAATTACATATTATAATGAAAATTGAAATGTTATATATCTCACCATGGAGTGGAACAATTATAACCGGGGGAAATCAGTGTTTTTGCTGATTCTGTTCTGCAAAAGTTATTGAAAGGCAACTTGAAGTTTCCCCATTTTGCATTCTTATCATTGTTTATCTCTACACCAGTTTGAATTAAACAGTTCCTCAAATAAAGGACATCCTCAAAGGAAGAAGCTGAACATGCAAATAAGAGAACACTTGCAAATTAAGAGAACAACCTACCCAAAAAGAGAACACTTGTATTTTACTTCCTGTGAGTCTACCAAGGAGTATAGCTTATTTTTCTCTAGATGTGCAAATGTATTCTACAGGAATATTTAGATCCAATTCTCACTGAATCTAAGCAAACTGCCTCTGAGGAAAGAATTTGCAACTCATCTTTTTAATACTCCTGTTTTTTGATGGGATAGCTGACAAACATCAGAAAAAACAATTTATCCCATGGTAAAACATAACATGCTCCCAAGGCCTTACTCAGGGAATCTTTAATATCTACATAGCAATGCAAACAAAGTCTGTTTCTTTCATGAATGTTAAACTGAACTTTTGAACTTGACAAATCAGTTGGGATCTACAATGTCAGTGCGATACTTGTTTGGTGTGTCTTAAAATAGCTCTGTTTAAACCAAACTCTTCCAACAGTCAAATAAAAATTGGTGGATAGGGAAAGAGTTTGTTAGTTCTGGGGAAAAAAATGAAATTATGTTGTACTCTAAGCCAGTTTGGTGTAGTAGTTAAGATGCTGTCTTAGAAACCAGGAGACAGAGAGTTCTAGTTCCTTATTAGGCATAAAAACCATCTGGGTGATTTTGGGCCAGTCACTCTAAGCCCAACTCATCTCACACGGTTGTTACTATGGAGAAAATAGGAGGAGGAAGGAGTATTAGGTATGTTTGCCACTTTGAATTACTTGTAAAGTAATAAATGTGGAATAAAAATATAATAAATAAGTAGATCGGCTGTTTAATGTGGTAGCCTTCAGGGTATACTCATCTAGCAGCTGTTCTAAGACAAAATAATGTTGGGCTATAGGAGTTCATTCTATCATTTTATATTTCCATGGGAGGAAATGGTATGAAAGCCAGTTGGATGATGTTGGGCCAGACATTCTCTCTCAGCCCATGATGCCAGGCTTGGGTGATGATAAGCGGGTCAGAAAACTCCTGTTAGAAGCATTGGAACAGCACTTGGTTGATCTGCAGTTGTTGAAAAATGCTACAAAGAAAAAAAAATGTGGGGAAACACGTAAGCAAAATGTGCTTTAGCCAATCAATGTCATGGATCCAGAAGCTTTCGTATATTTTTAATGGGAGCTTTTTTTTAACCATGCGGTTTTCTATCACAAAGAATCTATCACAGTAAAATTTGTTTGGACAGCGTTTTGATGCGGCTTTTTTCCTGCTCCTTTCTCTTCCTCAGCTGGACCTGGATAGTAATGGCTTTTGCTGGAGTTTAAGTGGCATTTCAACCTTTGGATTACTGCAACAGGCAGATACAATTTATTAGAAAGCATAATATTGAAACTACGGATTCAGGAAGAGCATTTCACTAACAGGAAGTACCACCAGACTGTCAAAAGTCTTAAAAAATAAATGCAATTCCCTACCACACCACCACCACCACCAATATTTGTAGAAGTGACAATCTGTGGGGTGTTGAACTTCAACTTTCCTATAATTCACCCTGTCTGACTGTAGGGCAAACTGACTGGGGCACAATGAGAGTGATGTAGCTGGAAAATGCTGTTGGAGGGCATATGACTCTGCCGGTCATATTTTATATTTTCCTACATGTCATCATGGCTGGAAAAAAATGTTTCTTTAAGGAAGTTTTATTAACAAGCATTTGCCTTGAGGAAGTCATTAGAAACATAGTGGGTGTTTATTCTCTTTTTGCATTTCCTTTCTTTTGTAATCCTAGTCTAACCTTTTAAAATCACTATTATATGTCATAGATATTTCTCATCTCTAGCTCTCTGTGACAATACTAAGATAGAAAAGAAAAGAAAATCCTCAGCATGTATCCACCCTGAACTTGGAAATTCAGGTTGTCATGATCTCTAATGGTTAAAGAAGATGTGAATAAAAATACTCTTGCTTTTTCCAAATTTCTCAATAAAGCAAACAAAGGGCACCATTTGCATCAATGGTGTAACTCAAATGAACATCTTGCAAAATATTTATGGGTATTTATAATAAAAGCGAATTAACGTATGCAATCAAAGAAATCCAATTTGGTTTTTTTTCCATTCACGTTTTCATTATTTTACTGCTTGTTGCTGCAGCTTCCTCTGTCATCTCTATGCATCAAACAGGGCGCCTGTTTGAAATAAAGGCTTTAAGAGCTGGGGGAAAAAATGTTGCACAGAACTGTTGTACAGAAAACACTCCTTTCTGAGACAGAACTCTAGAGTGTTGGGCTAAAAAATGGAAAAATCACAGATATTCCCAAAAACTAATTAAATGCCAGTTGTGTTCTAAGACAGGGGTCACCAACCTTTCGGACCTCAGGGACCATTAAATTCATAATTTTAAATCCCACGGACCACTAATATGATCTTCCTAATGACTGGCTGGGTGGGCGTGGCTAGGTGGTCATGTGACTGGGTGGATATGGCCAAGTCGATGTCACTCATGTCAAGGAGTGCCTCATCAGCCTCTACTCGCCCCTCCCCTCCCAGCCACTCTTTGCCTGCTTGCCTGGGCTCCTTAGGGCCCCAACAGGAAGCAGCTGTTGGAGCTAAGCAGCCACCATGAGAAAGAGTTGGCAAAACAGCTTAGTTCAAATTGGATCTGACCAAGAAGGAAGCTCAGCAGAAGCACCTCACTGAGGACTACGAGCATAGGCTTTCCAAGCAGAGGAAGACCTGCAGGAGTTCAAGGCCAAGTACCAGCGACTGGAGGCTCAGCAGGCTGAGATGGTCCGCCAGTTCCAGGCCATGATGTAGTCCCACTGGAACAAGGCCCTCCAGCTCTTGGCCACCAGTGGCGCTTCTCTCCAGCCTTCGCCCAAAGCCCCGCACCTGGAGGCTGAAGCAAACCTCAAGTCAGAATTTCTCCCCCCTCCTACCCTCCTAAAAAGACCCCCAAAGGGAGACACTCTGCAGTAACACTTTCTGCAGCAACACAAACGTTCATTGCAAGTATCCGGCCCAGGGGCTGTAGTTTGAGGACTCTTGATTTAGTGCAATATAAAAAATGCAAAAAAAATTTCTGAGGACCACCAAAATTTTCTCACGGACCACCAGTGGTCCACGGACCCCCAGTTGGTGACCGTTGATCTAGGTCATGGTTGTCCCAAAGGTGCTTTTTCAAGAGGAAACTAAACTCTCTGATTTTTCTTTGAAGACGTTTCACTTCTCATCCAAGCAGCTTCTTCAGCTCTGATTGGATGGTGGGGAATGGAATACTCCTTGCAGACAGTTGGTCATTTGCATATTTTAGCAGGTCATTAAGGTCACCTGGAGGTTTATCTGTGACATCAGGGCCACTTGAGTGGTGCAAATGGGTAGGAACTGCTGAAAGGACAGTATTGTAGATGAGATTGATGCTATCATATCCCTCCCCCTCTGTTTTGAGAGGACTGTTTTAAGACAAAGACCACACTTTTGAAGATAGCAAAGTCCACATTTTGGACAGAGTGGACTGCTGGTTTGAAAGAAGGGTCAAAGAGGCCATCTATGTCAAAGATTTTCAGCAGAGGGGGAGAGATACAACATCATCTATCTCCAGTCTACAACACAGTCCTTTGAACAGTTCCAAGAAGGCTCCATACCCATTTGCACCCCTCAGGTGACCCTGATGATACAGATAGCAATAGCACTTAGATTTATATATTGCTTCACAGTGCTTTACAGCTCTCTCTTAAGTGGTTTACAGAGTCAGCATATTGCCCCCAACAATCTGGCTCCCCATTTTACTGACTTCGGAAGAATGGAAGGCTGAGTCAACCTTGAGCCTGATGAGATTTGAATTGCCAAATTGTAGGCAGCTGGCAGTCAGCAGAAGTAGCCTCCAGGTGATGTCAATGACTCTCTAAAATAATGCAAATGACCAGCAGTCTGTAAGAAGTATAAATCCTTCCATTCCCCACCATCCAATCAGAGCTGAAGAAGCTTCTTGGATGAGAAGCAAAACGTCTTCAGAGGAAAAACCAGAAAGTCCAGTTGCTTCTTGAAAAAGCACCTTTGGGACATTTGGGTGATGGACAACCCTTTATACAAATAAATAGATAAAGAAGACTGACCAGCTATTGGACAAGACTGAGACTTCTCCTTCTTCTTCTTACCCAACAAGTGCAGGGTCCGCTTTTGGATCATTGAACACCACTTTGAATGGTCAGCTGTGTCTCCAAGGTGCAGGCCCACAGCTTGCATATCTTTGTTGATGGTGTCCTCCCATCTCTGTTTGGGTGCCTGTGAGGTCGCCTGTGACTTCTAGTTGTTAGGCAGTCTTGGCAACGGTGAAAGGTGTTGCTCTCAGGACATGTCCATACCAGCTTTCTCTCATCTTCTCTGTAATTGGTGCCAATTATATATTGTTGAATGGTGTCATTTGTGATGTAGTCAAGAACGGAGATGCACGATATCCAATGGAGCATTCATATTTCCATGGCATGGAGATAGCTTTCGGTCCCTGTTGTTGCTGTCCAGCATTCAGTGCCATACAGTGCAACAAGATGGGTGGCTGTCTTGTAAATCTTAGATTTAAGATGGGTTGGCATTCATCTGTCACATAACACACCAGTGAGTTCTTGCCAGTGCATCCAGGCTGCATTCATCCTTGATCAGAGAAGACAGATACTGATCTTCTTTTTCTCTTTCTCACCAGCTTATTTGGCACATTCCAGCCTTCTGTTTTGTTAAGGAATGGACTCTCAGTAAAAGTGTTAAAGTCAATATGAATATGACTTTATGAAGGAAGCACAAATATATAAATCTCAGCACTCCTCCAGCAACAGAGAGGGGAGATGAGGAACATGTTCAGAGTGAGTCACTATGTAAACAATGATCTGACTCTGACCTGATCAAGTACTTCAATAGAAAGTAATCAAGGAAGAATTCAAACTGTAATGCTGGCTAAATCTTTTCTTATTGATGTTTCAAATTTCTTAATTTGGAACATCAATAAGAAAAGATTTAGCCAGCATGCCTGAATAAATTAATGATGAAATGCCCAGTGAATGTCAATAGCTCAAACAGCCAGCCAAGCATATGATTCTACCATCCAGAATGCAGCTAACATTGAGAAAGTTCAAAAAGGATATTTCAGATATCAAGATAAACTTTGCAGATTTTTTTAAAAAAAAGAGAATTGAAGAAGAGCTGACTCTTCTTGGTGAAAATGCTGAGAGTGTGGATTAGTTATGTGGTTGGAAGAATTAACACACGATCTCCTAATCTAAAATTATTTCATAAGGATATTGAACAATTCTTATTCCTAGATTCACAAAGATACAAAGACCAAGAAACACTATAACAACATTTCTCAGTTCTCACAAGAGAGACAAAATTATTCAAAATGCTTGTGAGGTAGGAGAAATAAATTAGGAAGGAGATAAAGTCAAGTTAAAATCCCCAACCCTTTAACTGAGCAGCTGATTAAAACTGGAATAAGATATAAGTGGGGGATTTCATTCAAACCAAATAGATTCAAGCAAGGAAAATAATTTTTCTCTTCAAGAAATGAACAGAACTTTGGATGACCATAATACAACCACCTGCACAGCATAAAATATGACCTTGGATCTTCTAAAGGGCACTGGTAGCTGTAAGAAGGAGCTACATTGGAAAGAAATAGTAAAATAATTAAGGCTCTGAGCTGTATAAATTACATTGTTATTATTTAATACTAGTTTGAAAGGAAAGGGAGGTAGAAGGCTGAATGTTAATAAGTATGATTAGCTACGAGGGAAGAAGTTGCTATACAGTCCACTAATTCCACTTTAGACCAATAGGAGCTCATTGGGAATCTTTGCAAACTTTCCTTCTCTAAACAGATTTATTTATGAATTAAAGCACAATTTGTAAATGGGAAAGGGTCACATTGATATAAATAATTGCAAGTGGTATTGGTGAAACCAGGAGGCACTGGATATGCTCAGCAACATATTTTTATTATTATTTTATTGATTTTCTATTAAATATATTTCTTAGTGCTGTCAGGGTTCTGACAGAAACCCTAATTAAATCATGAGCCTCAAGCCAAGCTTCAAAATAAATCCAGTTATTTATTAGGAGATTCATGTCAGCACATTCCAAGTGAAGCCAACTCTGATCCCACATAATTTATGCCCCAATCATAACCCTGTTTTCCCCCCTTCCCCCAGGGTGTGTCATCAATCACATTCACCAAAGGAGCAATTTCGCCGGTTGTAGAGATCACTCCCCTCCAGCTGCTGTGGGTAATCTTGGGAGACAGCCTTGAGAGAGATATATCTGGAGTGTGCTTTCATTTTTGGCTGCCGTGCTGCTCCATCGGTTGCCCATCCCCCTTGCCTATGGCAAGTCGAGAGCAGGCCAGGGATCCTTTGCGATTTGACACATTACTTGGATCATTCCTAGTTCCTAGAAACATGGATTTTTCAGAGATCACCAACCAAAGATGTCACCGTTTTGTCTTTTTGTACTATATTTTTTTTTATTTGGGGCAAAAATAAACAGCCTCTAGGAATGAAGAACTCAATGGATCTCCTCTAAGACCTAATGATTGGACGTTCCTCAAAATTAGAAGGTAAAGAGTAAGTCATTCCATTCCTTCTCATCTCTCTATCTCCCGTCCTGGTACTTTTCTGGAGAAACAAAAATTGAAAGCAGCAGGGTTTCTTTCAAGGAGCATAATCAGCATGCTGCAATCTCAGGAGCATCAAATTGTTTGTGAGCCTTGTAATGGCCTTTATTGCATTCTGGTTTACCTTGTGGAGTCATAGAATTCATCCAAATTACTCTCCAGTTTTAGGCTTGGCTGTACCTTGTGTGCATCACTGATACATTCATACAGATAGGCATACCAACGAACATGCTGCTCTTGGGATATAAGCCTTTTGTCCGTAGCTTCAGTTAGGGCTAAAGGTCACTGTTAATGCACTGATCAACTAAATGAACAGACTCTCTTAAATCAAGCTTGACTTCTGGAGACTGCATGTACAATTCCTAATAGTTTTCTTGGCTGATCTACAGAGGTGGTTTGCAATTGCTCTTGTCCAGGGTTTTTAATTTCATCATTTATTCATTTTACCTGTGTAGCCCAGGAGTCCTCAATTCCTGGTCTGACACCAGACTGGCATCGGGCTGCGCCATGCCAGAAAATGGGCCTCCTATAAACAAGTGAAGCCCCTTTCGCGGAATGCAGGCCGCATGCGAAACCACGCCGCCAACTCTCAAAACGACTCTAGCTGAAGCCATATTTTTCTTGCTTCATTAGTTGCCATACTTATGGGAGAGGAGGGGGATTTATGGAATGTAGAATGTTTTCCTCCAATGTGCCAGACACAACAACGATAAGGCTCCTGAGAACCAAGGCCAGATCAGCATGCCCTAGCAACGGCAGGAGGGAGCGTTGAGAAGTTCATCATCTGCTTGGTTGGCTAACGTGACCTGTGACACGAGGGGGGTGGACAGTATCTATTCTTTAATTATACCAAAAATGTGGGAATTATTCAGTTGCTGGTTTCACCTTTGACAGTGCCAATATGATGTACCCAATAAACCGGATTTTTGAGGAAGCCAAGGCCTAAGAGTCTTGAATTAGTTGGGAACATTACTCGGGACCATGACACATGCCTCCTCTGGTCCATGGAAAAAATTCTCTCCATGGAACCGGTCTCTAGTGTCCAAAAGTTGGGGGCCACTGGTCTGGCCAGCAGCCCAGTGATGAAATCTCCCCGGTTCTATCTGGATCGCCGAACCGGTAGCGCTGGTGGCGGGAGGCTCTGCCCACTGGCCAGGATGTCATTACATCCTGTATTTTAACCATCTGTGCATGTGCAGAAGGTTCTGTGCATGTGCAGAAGAGGCACATGCACACAGTGCATGGAGCATATCCAAACTGGTAGCAAAGGTAGGTACATTTCACCCCTGCTACAGCCTTGATATTTTCTATAGGGCTCCCATCCATATCCTAAACAAATCTGACCCTGCTTAGCATTTTCAGTCTCAGATAGCAATAGCAATAATACTTAGACTTATATCCCACATCGCAGTGCTTTAGGGCCCTCTCTAAGCAGTTTACACAGTCAATATATTACCCCCAACAATTTGGGTCCTCATTTTTCCCACCTTGGAAGAATGGAAGGCTGAGTCAATCTTGAGCTGGGATGGATGGATAGATAAGGGATGGGATGGGATGGGATGGGATGGGATGGGATGGGAGGAAGGAAGGAAGGAAGGAAGGAAGGAAGGAAGGAAGGAAGGAAGGAAGGAAGGAAGGAAGGAAGGAAG
>JANHFK010004373.1:29502-41212 GCA_036250565.1 Sibynophis collaris
AGTTAAGAATTGTACACACTACAGTATTAACTGCTTGACTGCTGTGCATAGAGTGGCTGAAAAATGATGCTGGTTTAAAAAAAAAAATCTTTCCAGATTTCAGCCTCTTCCTCAATTTTGACTATAATGAAGGCCAGAAGTTCTATCTGGACTGTATTTACCAGGGTCCCTGATTGGTGGTTTCCTTGCTTTTTTGCTCCTGCTGGAATTGTGGGTTGGAAGAAAGAGAACAAAAAGAAAACACTAAAGAAGGAGGAAACAGCAGAAGTGTTTGAGCCAAAATACTATATGGTTTTTGGATGTGCAGCAAAAAAAAAAAAAAAAAAAAAAAGCAGACAGAGATTACCTTTCAGGTAGGCTGGGAGCATGTAGACAACCCCTTGAGAAAGGGTCAGTGGCTCAACCGTGCTCGAGCTAGCTGGTTGTGCATATCAGGCTTTAGCATCATGGAGTCTCTTCCAAGCTACTATTTCACACCGTTCTTTACTACATTATTAGAACCTTTACAAAAGGCGCCCAACTAGAAGTGAGCCGCTTGGGAGAAAAGATCCATATTGTGCAGCTAGCTGCTAGCAAAATGAAAACATTGATTCAGCATTATTGTGCTGCTGGTGTGAAAAAGGAAAATTCTGCACTAAGGATTATTAGGATAGGATGATAACAGAACAGTCAATAATATGATTCTACCTATGATAAATCAATGTAGTCATACTTTTTATTCCAAATACACAAGTTTTATTTGTTCCTGGGAATTGGTGTATTGTTGGTGTAAACTATTTAGCTACATTATCGGAACTAATCTGATATCTGAAAAGGTTACCTAGCCTGGGGTAACGAAACATTCAAGAACCAACCTACAAGCTCAGAGAATGATTCTTCACCCTCATCCTTACACCCGAGCTACAGATATTCGCCACTATTGCAAACTAATCTTGTTTTAGCTTGGAAGGAAATCTGTTTGGGAGTGGGGGAGTAGGAACTTGTGGGGTGTTTATAAAGTAAAGGACTACGGTAAGTGGAAAAAG
Source organism: Sibynophis collaris (assembly GCA_036250565.1). Lineage (NCBI taxonomy): Eukaryota > Metazoa > Chordata > Lepidosauria > Squamata > Sibynophiidae > Sibynophis > Sibynophis collaris. The sequence continues at coordinate 30,528 of JANHFK010004373.1, forward strand.
AATTTTCTTTCTTTCTTTCATAATAAAAGAATTTCCAGAGCTTAGATCATCCAGTTCTGGAGTAGATTCAGTATAGAAAAAGCACTGATTCACACAGTGCTTTTCAAACTTTTCTACTGTCAATGTGTTGGTGGCCAGGGGCTTTGATATTTGTCAAAGGCATCAAATAAATTGAGGAAGATTATGGATTTATCAATGTCTGTTAGTCATAATGATTACATTAATTTATGTATACATAAAGGTATGTAGCTTTAATACCAGTTTGGTGTGTGAGTGTGAGTGTATGTAAAACATCTTGAAATAATTGTACTTTCAATGTTTTCTTTGTGGCCTCCAAAAATCATTGGAGTGGCTACTGTGAGGAAACAAGATATTTAATCTCATAAAACTTTCTTCACATTCTTGTTCATTTCTTCTATTGCCTACTTCAAGACTCTAAAAACGAGGAGCTCCACAATCTACTCTCCAGGGTATCTATTCAGCACCTAGTGACCAATGTATTAGAGATTGTACAGGTGAAAAATCAATTGCTTGTTTTTTTATATATAAAGACCCTTAAATCATGAAATTCCATGAAGCAAAAAGCTGCAAGCACAGGAAAGAGACATGGATACTAGCAGCATCAATGAGAAAAGAGAAAGTGACATTTTTTTCAATACCTTACATCATACACATAATTAACAAACATTATTTACTTCAAGTCACACAGATTCTGTCTCTCCACACTGGATTCCTTCCCTCCGCACTGTTAGCAAGTCAGAGAATATCTACATGCAGGACGTCAAGAAAAGCAACCTTTCCCTGAAACTGAACCTCCCAGACGGGCAGGAGAATCTCAATGGGGTTCTCCCCCCCCCACACACACAAACCCCGAATCTTCTATCCTAAGTTGCTGCAGTGCTACAGTTGCAGATAGGCTCTATACTAAACCACATCATTATGCAGAAATATTCAGAAGAGACCTTTTCCTTGAAGTGCTACCTTTCTGTGTGCAGATAACCACAAATAAGGTATTGTGCTGGAATAATATTCAAACTTATTGTTCAAATAATCTGATGATTAAAATTCAGAAGAAATTTGAGCACCTCCCTTTATTGAATGCATAGATTGACTCTTGAGGGACAATGCCTGCTAAATTCTTCCCTAAAATTACACAACAACTCAGACCTAAGCAGCACTCAACTAGCATTGATGGGTATGTACCATGTCTCCTGCAATGGGTGCACTGTACAGGCCACATGGTGTGCACTGATAAACCCCAGAGGCCTATGATCCAGCAGAACTAGGGAAACGAGCTTCTCTTAAAATTTTGACCTTTCTTCTGGATGTTACTAGACCTAGAAGGAAAGCAAACTTATCCAAAAGCACCACTCTCAGACATGTTTATCATTAGGGTTTATCATTTGAGTTCATCTACAAGTAATCACATGACTTTATTTTAAGTCATATATTTTTGATTAATACATCAGTGTTCATGCACATTACCCTTAAATACTTTTGCTATAGAGCAATCCATTAAATGTAAGTCTCTTCAATTACTCTTCGGAATAAAGCATAGTTCTCATTCAAAACTGCAGAGAACATATGTTTACATCATCTAAAGTGTTCTGCTGAAATCAAGTGCTGCCTGTATTTATCTTTTGTAGTAAAGTGGCTGCTAAACAATCTAATGAAAGCAGGGTTGAGTAGCTTGGAAATACAGAGAAATTAGAGCAAGTATATTCTGAGATCAGCTCAGTCTTGTGGTTGCGGCTGAAAAGCTGAATTACATTACACTTTTTCATCTGTAGCTACTTGTGTGAAGCAGCCCACACTGATTTCCAGAAAACCATGGTCATTTAACACTGTTTCTACAGATGACTCTCACTAACATTAGCAAACAAATAAATGTGCTAGTAGTATCTGAAGTGATCATATAAGAACTGTTTACCTTGGCATTGATCAGAAACTGCTGTGTTGTTCTAGCCCAGGCGTGTTAAACTCAATTTCATTGAGGGGCAGCATCAGGGTTGTGTTTTGACTTCAGGGGGCCAGGGTGGGTGTGGCCAGCTTGACATCACTCGTGTTGGGGATGCCTGTAGTGGCCCGAGCGCTCTGCCAGTGAAAATGGGCTCCTGAGCTCTGTTTTTGACTGCCACAGTCTGCTGCAACTCTCTGCCAATGAAAACAGAGCTCGGGAGGGTCACCTGAGTTCCATTTTCACTGGCAGAGGGTTACAGGAGGCCGTGGCAGCTGAAAATGAAGTTCAGAAGCCCGTTCTCACTGGCAGAAGCACCATAGGCTGGTCATTTGCTGTTTCCAGGGCGGCCCCACGGGCCAGATCTAAGTACTCTGCGGGCTGGATCTGGCCCCTGGGCCTTGAGTTTGACACCCCTATTCTAGCCTGCTATTTATTTTCTTTCACAGTAGATTCAGTACATGAATATGTCTGAATCAGTACTGTAATATTCTGTTGAATGAGTTCAAACTTTTTTTCCCCTTTTCAGTAGCAATTTGTTCATGCAGATTGGTGCATTTTTGTCAAATGACATCACTTGATAATAGGATAATTGAGCAATGGATATCCCAGACTTGTGGAAAGTTGGAGAACATCACGGAGAGCATTGCATGATAGGGAAACCCTTTGCTCATGTCCTCCAAATGTTTCTCATAATTCCCAATCTGATCCCATAAGCTTCAGTCACCATGGCCAGGGATTTTATAGTCATTACAGTCCAGCAACATTTGGAGAGCCACAAGTTCCTCCTGTCCAAAGAAACACATACAATACTAATTCTTTATTACTCAGATTAACCATCACAAAAGCCTGTGAGTGGGTGGCAAAAAAAACCCTTTTGTGTTGAAAGATCTCTCTACTTCTTTTTTTTTAAATGCCTCAGGACAGAATCCTGGGTTATGTCTCTTATTTCCCTCCAGACAGAGCTATCTGGAAATTACCATCAATTTTGAATCTCTTCCCAACATCTAAAAAAAAGCAACAACAACAACAACAACAAACAAGCAAACAAACAAAAAACCTGATGTCACAAAAAGGGAGGGTGGAATGAAAAAATAATGTGGAAACAATGGAGGCAAAACTTCTGTGTGAAACATTTAAATCCAGATAGCTTTTCTTAAATTATCAGTAAATTTTAACTACTGCCACCCATTTCTGTAGCTCTCTGAACAGTGGAAATAAAGCTCAGTGTCATTCTTGTAGAAAAAAAAATTGCTGAAGAGAATAAAATGAATTATATTGCCATTCCAGCTGGTCTTTTTCATATAGCTTACTAATAAAATAGTGACTTAATTCAGGAGGAGCTATTTCAGAGGACTAAGTTTGGTCTATTTTTTCCTTTTGTGGCAGAAGATAGATATTTTCCATCATACTATTTCCCAAATATGTTCTTTGACAGCACTTTGTGGTAATTTGCTACTATGCAGCCACAAGTGCTGCCAGAACTTAGTTCTGATGCACTGTACTTAGCTCAAAATATCAGCCCACAGAAGCAAGTCTAGCATCAGGTCTGTGAGGGCCACCAATCCAGTGATATCTGCTGAAGCCCCCATTTACAAAATGCATACAAAAAAAAAAGGAGCTTTGCTCTGGGCCTAGATAACAGGACAAAAGAGCAACCTTCAATTCCATCACAAAAGCAAACAAGACAACGTAACACCTAAAAAAGCAGGATACTTTGAGAGCAGCCTTTGTGAAGCATATTCCTCTGTCCTATAGCAGAGAGTAAAACTCAAGACATCCTGGAGATGGTCTGTCCCCGCTGCCCTGCTGCCTTCAGCATCAACCCCCTGAGACCTTTGACAACTGTCAATTGTCTCATTGACAACTGTTCTTTCCTGCCTTTAGTGATATATAGATACAGTGATACCTTGGTATTCAACTGCTTCAAAAGTTGTTGAATTTGGTACTTGACACATTGTGATGTGCAAATGTTGTCCCAGTACTCATTGTTTATTTGGTACTCATCACGTTGCAAAAGGAAGTAGGGGAGAGCTGCAGAAGGTGGACAGGAAGTCAGCCATGCTGAGAAAGTTGCTGACATAGGAAAGGGGACAGATAGGAAGTCCTTCGCAGCCAAAGCAAAGGGTCACATGGTAAGTCACATGATTTATTTGGTACTCGTCATTTTTAGTACTTGTTGCGCCTCCCGCAATCAGTTAAAGACAATTAACAAGGTACCACTGTATAAGGAAGAAAGAACAGCAATTGCAGCCATTTTGTTTCTGTGATAACCCCATACACCAGAAAGGCTGAAGCCTGTTCCTTTGTTTGCGGACTTAAAGATAAATATCCATTACCTCATGGATGATAGATGAACAGGCACTGATATAATGGTTTAAACAACCAATTATTGTCTTGTTTCTGCTGAACTAATTGCAGTATGAATAAAAGAGACATGTCATCTGAACATTAAAATGGACTGGATAAAGGTGCAGAGAGGTTTTGCAAAATTATGAAGCTCTTCAGCATCAAAAACGATTTGAGGTCAATGCTGGCAGAGAAGTATGGAGATGGTCCTGAAAAAGAAATTAAACAGCCTTTAGATCAACACCTGCTTACTTCTGGAAGGAAGGACGGAATGACAAAGAAACTCAAGGTTTTCCTCCCTTGATTCTCTTTTGTGTAAGAGGGAGGAGACAGATTTTCCGTCTTTCAAGGTTCTGTTATTAAACCCTGCATCAATAAAGTAGAATCTCAAAAGTCTTGCAAAGCCTATTTCCTAACATGACCTACTTCAAGGAGGTAACAACGTTTAAAAGAAATGCTCCAAGTTCTTTCAGGTTTTCCAAGCATCTATGGTTGTGGAAAGCCTTGAGATGGATTTTCACAGGAGCTACCACCATGAATCTTGGATCAATTTCCTTACTGTGTCCGATGGAAGAGATTGTAGTTATGTACATCTTTGATATACTCTGGATGACATTCTCTTATTAGCAGACTTAAAACAATATTTAACTACTGGTCCAATTCTCTTTTATAACGGGAGCAGGGCAACATGGATTTGCTTCAGGCTGCAAAATAAAGCTAATTCCTGAAATTCATAAAGAAGTGTCAGACTGCATATAAAAGCAGCAGCAAGAAAAGCTATTGGCATCACCTGTATATCATGTCATCTGTGGCAATATCAAAATAACATTATTAAAAGTTTTAATAGTAACCCTGCACATCCCAGGCTGGGAGTCAAATGCAGTTGGACATAAGCTGATATCCCTCAGAGCTAAGTAACCACATTTCTGCTAAGTTAAAAAAAAATCTAATGACATTTACATTGAGAGTCCCTGGAGACAAAGACAGACTAGACAGAATATATAAATTTTCTTTCCAAAGATGACAGGCTACATTCAGACAGGAAATTAAACAAATATGCAAGCTGTTTAAGGAAGGACTGCTTTCCTAGGGCTGCTGTCTTGCAAAATGCCATTTGGATACTGTGAAATGAGAACGGCAATATCCACTCTATTTTATGTTCTGCCTCATTCAGTGTGAGGCCTACAACATTATTTTTCTCTATTTGCTAGATCTTTTATTGCTTAGACAGGAAAGTTGAAGGAGAGAGTAAAACACATTCTACTACCTCATGTTTCAGTTAGCAAATGCATTAAAAACCACTCCATATCTAATACTTATATCCATCAACCAAAAGTATATTTATTTAATGGTCCTTAAAGCTAATCTGAATGTATGTCTAGTCTATTATATATTGGCAGATACTTTGTTTTATTAACAGCATCACAGAACACTACAGATTACTGTTGTCCAGGTGAATATCCTATCTCAGGTAGTTTATGATGTTGAAATAATATATGTTTTATGTATGTTAATATTGTATGTGTATATATTTCATATATTCCATTATACTTACACACACACATATCCTCTTTATATATATTCTGTCATAAATGAAGGCAAATATTTGTTCATACTCTGACTTCCATGTCTATAAATGTGGGTCTATACTGGTTAGACTTCCCTCAAAGTGTGAGGAAAAAAAATCTCTGAAATGTAATTTCATTTTATGAAAGTTGCTGCTAAGATATCTCCTGTCTCTGCACTATGATCAACGTTCCTTGAGCTGTTGAAAACTAAAAAAAGGTACAATTTGGGAGTTACTTTCTCAAATATCATATATACCCCAGGCTGTGACAGGACTGCCTCTTCTATTTATGTTACTTTTTAAAAGTAAAGCTGCAGAAACAGAAGAGGCAAGATTAAATTACCAGTAGACAAAAAGAAGAGATCACAATACAAAAACTTGGTTTAAATTTCCCTTTTTGCTGAGCACATAATTGCAGAGATATCCTTTTTTCCTTAGCGCTATCTGTTCCCTGCAGGAACATCTATGGACACGCTAAAGAAAGAGAGAGTGAGATCAAAGCTTCCTTGCGTTTAAAAGCAAGAAAATTAATTTCTTTAAGCAGCCTCCAGTTTGCTTATTGTATTTAGCAAGAAAATTCTTTCAACTGGCTCATTACTTTTAATAACAAAATGGCTAAAATTGCTAAATGGCCAAAACTCTTGCTATCCTGACTCATTTTTAATTGATTGTGCATTAATTATGCATATCTAGAGATGAATGTTACAATCTCTCTCTCCAAATATGATGCTCAGTCAGCATAATAAGAAAAACAGTCTTTGTCTTCTTCCAATGTTGGTAATATTGGACAGACCCTTCATGAATCCTTCCTGTCCCAATTGGCTACAACTTACCTTGTAGTAAGTACCCTATTTTTTTGCACTATAAGAAGCACTCCCCCCCCCCAAAAAAGGTAGGTAGAAATGTCTGTGTGTCTCATAGAGCGAATATTGGGGGGGGAGGGGTGGTGGTGTGATGGCAGCGTTTGCCACTGCCACCTGTCACCGCTGCTGCTGTTCGCTGCCGCTGGGGAACGCTGGAGCTTTTGCTGCCAAGCAGCTGACCGGTGGTTGGATCAGCCTCCTGTAATACTGGCAATCAGCTACTTTAGGCACCACCACCGCCAAATGGTGATGGCGATCAGCATTGATTGGTGCGGCAATTGGCGGTGGCGAATGGCGGAGAACGACGGCAACAGCAATCCCTGCCACCTAGAACAGCTGATTGGCGGTATTTAGGGAGGCCGATCCAACCGCCAATCAGCTGCTCAGCAGCAAAGGCTCCAGTGTTCCCTGGCGGCAGCAGCAGGTCAGCTCAGTTGACCGGTGGTGGCTGCAACAGAGTGGAGCCATGATGAGCCACATGCTGAGGCTGCGATAATGTGCTGAAGCTGACCACACTGTTTGCCATTTGCTGCAAGGACGCTAGCCGGATTAATACCAGATGGATGCTGGGAGGCAGAGGCAGGTTTTTTTTTTTCTTGTTTTCCTCCTCTAAAGTTAATGTATGTCTTATGGTCCGGTGCGTCTTATAGTGCAAAAAATACGGTAAGTATTTTTGAATAAGCATCAAAACAATAATGGCAAACTTCCTCCATATTGGTACTAAGTAAAGTACATGGTCATATACATGGTATTAACATAAGTCAAGGTCAACTTGAAAGAGATTTTCTTTTAAGTGTCAAAGAAGTAAAGATGCTTTGGTAAATGTATTTATCAAACTCTACCTTCAGCACAGGATTGTAAGCCTATTGTGTGTTTTGAGAAAACTATCCAACATTTTCTCTATTTCTAATGGTTAAACATGTTATTTATATTCTCCATGATAACCAGCTTAAATGTAAATCTAGTAGACAGTTTGTTGTTCTTCTGTTGTATCTATGTTCTTTAGCCTAATTGGTTTTCTTCCCTTAGGCTATTCGTATGGCTTCTTATATTTTATCCACCTTAATCAAGGTTTCTAAGACTGGTATGATATGTTATGATATGTTAGGAGGTTCATATTCAGCTGTACTTTTACATTCCTTCTTTTTTTGTTTCTTTAAGAATTAATTTCTTTATACGGTTAAGCCTGACCATATTTTTCTAGTTTAGCATTTTCCAATGGTTCACACAGCAGTGTATTAAATTGCCATAGGGACATTAAATATAGCAGTCATGCTCAACCTGAAAGAAGCAAACTAAATCGGAAACAGATTTCTGAATCAGATAATTGAGCAACTCTTTGATAAATGTGTCATCTGATTGCACCAAATACTGTGTTTATTTCTGAGTTGCAAAGTAGGGTAAGTAAGGCAACAGATAATGTTTTAAAATATCCCCAGACTACGCACTTAAGAACCTGTAACGGTTGTCCTCTCTCCTGGCATTAATTTAAAAACACCTCAAACCATTTCTGAAGAAGGGAGCAGGCTAGGGTAGAAATGTGGAGTCATAAGAATAGTCTTGGTTGCATTTTACATTTAAGCACATTCCATGCATTTCTGTTTTGGGGATAATGGCTGGAGAGAGAGAGAAGCTGGCCGAAAGGGCACTTAGTTATGCTGGCTCAAAGGAGCCTATTCATTTCCTTGGAATGGCTTTTCAATCAGAGGTTTATTAATCCTAACAACAACCAATCTGTAAATGAATAGTTCAGAAGTCAGCTTCCATGATTTCTGTAGTTTCCAAGGAATCTCTTGGGAGGCTAATGGTTCAGAAGACAATAGGATGCAAAGAGTTCAACGGATCTGCCATTCTCCATCAAATACTGCAGTGGGTATATTCATAATTTACAATGCTAAATTTCCAGGTGCAATGATTCACACATCTGACTTTCACAAAGAGCAGAAATATACAACATTCAGCTTATTAGGATCAACACAATTGCTTTTTCCTATAGTGATTATTACTGTTCGGTATTTAATTTGTAAAACATGGTAAACTTTAATCCAGGATGTCCACATGACAGTGTATCAAAATCAACAAGATGGTAGATGAATTACCGTGATGCAAGTTCTTCCCCTTTTGACATGCATGTGACATCGTCACATGTACACAACAGGCAGAGCTTGCAATGGGACAATCATCTTGACAATGTTGACTCCCCCTCAGTCACCCTTGGCTTTAATAAAAGTAACTTTTTCGCTAAATAGAGTCGAGAGTGTTTCTTTCCTATAGGACCAAGATGGGCCAGGCATGACAGGTGGTCTAGCAAGCCAGAAGGAAACCAAAGAAAGCTGGCAAAAGATTAGTGGTAACATTTTTCCACAGTAGTTCTCAGTATCACTGCCTTGAGGCAAAAACCAGATCTACCATGCAACCCCTATGATGTATTGGGCCCTTTATTATTCAGGTGTTATAGGAAAGACCTTTAAGTACTCCCAGCACTATAACTGGATGTTGACAGGATATCCTAGTTTAGTGTTTTATTATTTATATAGTTATTGACCAAAATGTAGAATTAAAATATAAAACATCCAAGCGTCAATGTCCCATACACTGCAGAAAAAAGCAAACATAATATTACATTACATTCATTCACATCCAGTAGATTTTAACAACACTACAGCTACAACTCAAAATTTGGCCACTTTACTGGAGTCTTCACAATACTGGTATAATAATTTAATGTGAAGCAGCGTTGCCTGTTGAAATCATCCAAATAATCTGTAATTAAAAGAGCTCCATCCTACAAGAGTGATAGATAGGACAACACAAGAATACATGTATGATTTGTCTCAATTTTGGAGATATGAACAAATGTATAAACACTTTTGATAGGAAATATTTTTCAATCTCCCTTTTGATTTCACTGAAGGCATGGTATCTGGGTGCAACAGCGTCATTTCATGTGAAAGTAGAAAGACATTATTAAAATATTTGGGGAATGATAAAAACTGGATAAACAAAGGCATTAAAACAGAATTGTGGGTTGTTAGCTCTATTAGTTTGCACATGAAGATCTAAAATCTGTGCTTAACATTACTTCAGGCTTTATTTAGTTTCAACAGAAAAACATGCAATTTATATGCATTTGTAAGGAATTCAGGAATTTCACTAGACTGCTTTTAATACAGGGCTATCCTTATACAGAGAACACTGTGAGCTAGAGAGCAAAATATTTAGCATTTTAGCCTTGAATAGTTTAATTGCTGTAGGCACATAGTTATTCTCTTTACAGCTTGCACATCAGGTTACTGCACTGGAAGCTTTTAGTGCCTGTAGCATGAAGTTTGAAAAGCAGAGTTTCCAGGATGCAGAGGCCTGAAAATAAATACCTGAAAGGCTTCGGCTGCTTGATTTGGTTGCTATTAACTTCCCAAGAGTGATTTGTATGCTGCTTAAGAAATATCACTACCTTAGCTTTTGTGGACTTGATTTCCAACATTTTGGCCTGACAAACTGTAGCACACAAAGGCTTTGTCACAACCCCATGTAGGATGCAGAAAGAATAGCAATGTTTTCAGCTCATAATACTATAGAGATTAAATTATGAGCCAGAGATGGAGGATAAAGATCAATTTTGTAAAGGACTCGTAAGATTGGCATAGATGCGGTCAGTTCTTCACTGCTGGTACATCTGGCCTGCATTATGGAAAGAGCCCCTTGGGAGATTAGTGTAGTTTATGAAAAGAAAGTTTACATGACTTGAGCTTTGGATGACATGGATACGTATGGAATGACAAAGCTAAAGTGACTGTAGATTTTAAAAATAATTTTGTTAGACATACTGTACTGGGAGTAAATAGAACAAATATAAACCTAGGATATAACCAAAATACCTTTGTGGCTTTCAGTTTAAGAAGCATTTTATAGAAAAGAAATGTCAACTTACATAAATATATCTGATATA
>JANHFK010004373.1:154078-165822 GCA_036250565.1 Sibynophis collaris
ATGTAAAAATTTACCAAAAATTTTCCAAATACCCTTTTCCCAAAAACCAATAAAACTTTGACTTAAAAAAAAAAAAAAAAAAAAAAGAACAGTGGGAGCAAAAGTGACTTCCTACTGGCTTTCCCATTGAGTTTTCTTGTGTGACTATGGCAAGGAACATTGGAAATCTTTCATTTCCTTCCTTCCCTCCTCCCCTCCCCCCTTCAGGTAAATGGCTGATGTTGCCTGGGGGAGGGAATGAGAGATTGCGAGACTAGTTGGGAAATCCATCATGGAATATTAAAAATGAAAATCACATGACCCCAGCAGCAGTGCAGCAGCAGTGCAGCAGCAGCCAGTAACACTGAAAGAGCCACAGATTCCCCAAATTTCATTGCTTCAGGAGTCATGGGTGCTTGATTTTGGACACATTATGTAAGTTAGCCCATTTGAGGCCCATTGGTTCAAAACCCATTGCCCTATGATGCACTGTTTCACCCAGTTAAAAGTCGTAATGAGAGTTTTAGTAGTACTGTATATAGATGACTAGTAAGCCTGGATGAAGAAATGAGGGGGTTAAGTAGGTAACTTTTGTTCACTAATGAAGTAAAATAAGGTATTTTTAATACCTAGTATAAGACAATCTTTAGGTACCAAAGTAAGGGCCTTGTTTCAGGGCCTATGAATGCAATGGTACCGTGTTCATAAAACAGTCAAAAGCAACCTCAAAATGTTAGATCCCACTATTCACTTTAGACTTCAATGGCGCCATCTTTTCATCTTCCCAACTTTTCATAATATACCGATTTATTTGTATCGCATATGTGAGCAAATTTTTGAAGGCTTTGCTCTAGGCATTTGTTGTTTTATTAATTTATTTATACATGCATAGTTATTTTTATGCTCTCTCATTTATTTTATTTTATTTTTAAAGAATGCCTACGAGGCATATATGGGGTTCAGAAGTATTTTTAAAAAACAAGATGATGCTGGTGGCTGTGACTGCAGCAAGTCAGTTTCTTGTTTTAATTTATTTTCAATTAAAAGAATGTTTAAGCCAAAATCAAATTGAACAGAGATCCGGTCAGTGCCCTGGGGTGTTTCTGTGAAACTATTAGTTCCCACAAGTCTTCTTGTTTTAATTTACAGAACTTATATCACTGCCTGTCTCATATAATGAATCTGCTGATAGCGGTCTTATTTGTTTCATGTTCAATCCACTGCAATTTTATAATTTTCACAAAAGAAGATTTGCCATTTTATTAAGCAGGAATATTTTTAAAATAGCCCGAAAGAAGCGTTTGCTGTGAAATATTCCCTAAGGATATTCTTTTCCAAACAAAATCCACATTTCATTCAACTTTGTCACATCTTGGTTCACTATGCAGCCATTGGATTGTTTTTAACTATTTGGAATAGATTGGAAATGGGACAGTCTGGAAACCAAACAGCTGCCAAGGAGATTATAGAGTATTAATATTTTGCCATCTCTAAAAATCTGAATTTACTTTTTAATAACAATTTCTGGTTAGCTAACTATTGCATAGATTCCACATTATCCAAAAGATGCTGCTGATGTTCATGATGATTATCTGGATTATATCAAAGTTGCTGGAACGGATCCAAGATCATTAAGGCATTTCCTCACTTCTGTTAGAACATGGGTGTCAAACTCACAGTGTCACTGCTGTCACGTGACATTTTGCAACTTTTTCCCCTTCGCGGAGCTGTGGTGAGTGTGGCCTGCAGGTGATGCATCCAAGCCCATTGGCCGCCAGTTTGACACCACTGTGCTAGAATATTTGTAGATGGTTTTCTGAAAGCAATTTCCTTACTTCTGTATATATTCTTGTAAATCCACAAGTAATTTTGCTTAAAGTTTATCAAGCTCATACCAGCACAGAAGGAACAGAAAATACTTTTCATTTTGACAAGATTCCAAAACTACCTCGGCTGCAGCCCCTTCAGAAGACATAACTCTTCCTTGTTAAAAGAATGTAGGAAAGAATTGACTGTTACAGTCACGCTGTTCTTTATTTCTATTTTGTTACTGGAAAGTAGCTTAAATACAGCCTGTGGCTGTATCATAAGTATAACAATGCCTGCAGGGAATGCCCTCTTTCCATTTGCTGGAAAGTTGCCCTCTTGCAGGAATGAACTGCTGAGTCAGGGATGAAGATGGATGACAAACTAACTTTGCAAAGAAAGGACGCTTACAATTTTTTGCTGATTTCTTCCTTTTTTTATGATTGATAAAGTTGAGAAGTGGCTGCCTGACAGTTACCTAAATCTGAAAGACAGGTTTGTTTGACTGAAAATGGGGCTTTTCTAAGAGCCTATTCTTTTAAGGATGGAACATCCTACTAGATAGATGGTAATCCCCATCTTATCTTCTACAGTTTAATACAGATGGTCCTCGCTAAACGACTACAATTGAGACTGGCATAAACTTTATCACTAAGCGACTGATATTAAGAAAAATACAAAACCACAACGGGACTAATGATGTAGTTCCAGCATCATTAAGAGAATCACCCACCATCTTAAAGATAAGCACGCGATTGCAATTTGCAATTTTAGTAGCAGATTCTCCATTAATTATCAGATGCTGGCTGTGATTGACAAATGTCAATCATGTAATTGTGGGATGCTGTGATGATAGTAAATGTCCACCAGTTGCAAAATGCTTGAATTTCAATCATGACTGAGGAGACACTACAACAATTGTAAATTGTAAGAGGACTGGTTGTAAAGTTGTTTTTTCAATGTCACTGAAACTTTGGTTACTGAACAGGTCAACCATTTAGCAAGGTCTACCTGAGAAGGCTTTGCTTCATAAAGCTTTTGAAGTTTAATTTTTAAAAATATTTCCTTGAAATTCACTATATTTTATCCTTACATTCCAGTTTTACTGTCACTTCATTGGACGCCATCTGTGTAAGTATTAAAAGATGATATTATAAATAAGATAAACAGCCGAGGAAAAATTTCAAACTGATAGCAAAATGGCAGTTGATATGGCAGTTCAATCTGAGCAGTGTATAAATTAGTACGATCCTAGATAATTGTTAATCGTGGTCCAGTTTTTCCACCATATATTGTATTGTATCTTTGTAAATTTTTGTAACACCCTTCAGTATTGAAAATTGAAATATATATTTTTATCTTAGGTACTAATACTATTAGGGTGATTTCATGGAATGGAATGTTACTGTTACTTTTTATACTTCATACACATTGTGTAAAATGCACTTTTTAATTGTATTTTTACTAAATACAGAACATTCGCTAGCTGCTATATTTAATGCTATGTAAAAGAGCAAAAATATAAACTAAGTCAGTCACCGGAAGCAATAACTTTTCAGTTTAGTAACCATTACCTGACTAAATTAAGCCTGTTTATGGAGATAGTAAGTATCAATTTGGGAAGGTTGAGAAAAACAATGCATTTGTTTTTCAATTTGGCAATTTGATGTTGGCTGGGAAATTCGGGAAGTTGAAGTCCACACATCTAAAAAGTTGCCAAGTTTGAAAAACACTGGTATAAATAAAATGACAAGAGAATAGGACCAGACTGAATTTCCAGGGGAGGTTCCCCTTTGAAGCTGTGCTTTGATAATTCCCACCCCTCAGGACCATACTCCACAGGATCTCAGATCCCAACTGGTTTAATTTTAACGGATTAAGACCGAATATAATCTTAAAATGGAGTATACCAATAGATATCCCAGTATTGAAAAGGCGGCTGCAAAATAGGTTTCATAATCAATAACCACTTCACCCCATGGCTGGCAAAATCTTCGTTGGGAAAATATCCAGGAATGAACGGGGATAGGAATGATAGTCCCACATCTATCTTCAGAATGCTCTTTCCCAAGTAATCGGTGAAATATACCAATGAATCTCTGTCAGCTGAACCTTTCAGTGGTATATTGTGGCAGCCGTGAGGCCTACATGCCAGATTGCTAAGGAAGACACTTTTCCAACACCTGAAAACTCTTTGAAACTTAACACTTCTGCAAAATTCTAGTCTTCTATTGCCTTATTGTTTCCATTTTTATTGCAGCGTGTAAAAGAATGTTAAAAAGATAATATATCAACATGGATTTTATTTTCCTTTGAACAACAGTACATAATTGTAGAATTGTTTTCATACACAGAGAAGTCATTTTGCTGCTTCTTTTCTTGATGTAAAACAGCACGGTAATCTTTACACATCTGTAAGATTTTTCCCCCCATTTTTTTTTCTCTTTACACAACTTTCTGCAATGGAAGCAAATTGCAAGAACATATCGATGCTGGTATATTACATCTACTTACATTATTTAAGAACAGTAAATGGGAGAAAAATAAGTTATTTAAATATACAGAAAGTGCAACTTTTGTTAGTTGTTACATAACTTGCTTTTTTTTTTAATTCCCAAATAAATCGCATTTAGGGGTTTAGTATGGACAAAATATGTGGCTTAAAAATAATACAATACATATGTACAGCTATGACTTGGTGAACTGACCTTTATTGCTGCACTACAGTTTGCATAAATAAGATTAATGAGGAGTTGTGCTCTGATATCTGTATTTACAGCATTACCACTTGCACCCAAAGGCAAACTTATAATTAGAACAATTCTCAGGAGGACCATGAAGCATGTCTTGCTGCCTCTTTGATTAACTGCTGGTTAAAAACCATCCTCCTTTATATTAAAATGGTCCTACCTGTCTGTAGAAGATCAATACAAGAGTCTAGCTTAATGTTAACAGCTTCCAACCTAGGGGGTTCTTCTATATCACCTAGACTTTCTCTGCAACATGGAAATACTAAATGATTTAACACTTTTTCAGAATCAATATGAATACCGCGGAAATGGTCAGCAGTTGCGTTAGTTGTTATACTATAAATAATATGTAATTTCTATGCATAAGGATTGTGTGTATGTGAAACAAAAGAATAAACAACACATTAAAATTATTTTTAAAAAGTATATAGCAATATCAACAGAACCAGCATTGGATTTGTGCACTTCTGATCTCAGTTTAACAATTTATATCCTTCCTAATGAATATACTTCTTGAGATGTATAAAATATTGATTTTTCTTTTCCTTTTTTTTTTTGTAATTCTGTAAATGTGAAACCTTAGTGGCATTGTTTATACCCTGACATATTACTGTGGCTGCCTTCTAGCTTCCACTGGATCTAAACCGTTTGTGGTAATTTTTTTTTTTTAAAAAACAACTTCTACAGTATATTACAAATAAATGAAAATTCCAGCTAATCTTACAAGCTTATAACCACACAATCTACATGCGGAGCACATCTCTCTGCATATATAGTCATCCATTAATTTAATTAAAAAGTAATAAATTTGTACATGAGAAGAAATGTTCAGCACACTCCTTTTTTTTCTTTTAGTGAGTAGAAATCTTTAATCACTTTTGTGCTTGTCAGAATAAACTAATAAAATAGTGAAGGTTGGAATGGTAAGATTATTATTTTTTTAGTAAAATTCCACAAATACCTGATACATTAAAGACAGTAAGAGGAGAAAGATACGTGGTGAGAAAGAGTTCTTGGAAAGGCAGAATTATGCCTTGCAGAAATGTTATTAGCTGAATATTGCATTTTTTGAAGTTGTAAAACAATTTCTTTTTTTAGAGGTAATGCAATGGGAGGCACAAAGAGGTGATGAGAAACTGAAATCAGGCTTCATGTTCCCAGACTTAGACTGAGTCCATTACATCTTCAAACTATTGGGGCATTACTTATCCTGAAAAGCCTTCATTATTATAGCTAATTAGTAGTTAGTAGGTACTACTGGACAATCGAAGTGTCAAACTTATTTGGTATATAATATGCCCGATCATGTACAAAAATAAAGTTTATCTCTATTCACAGAAACAAGGAAGAGATTTTACATTGTATAGTTTAATAGTTTTAGTAAACAAGAACATAGTACCACAAAGAAAAAAAAACCAAAACCAGTTTGCTCCAGCAACCCATTCTAGTAAATCATTTCAATATCTAATAATAGATATGTTTAGCTACTCTTATAGGAATTGTAGCTTGAGAGTTCCCTCCACCACCCCACCACCCCATATCTCACTGAAGTAGAATTCTTTTTCTGATTCTGATTTTCTGGATGATGAGTGATATTTTGATTATTCAGCCAGTTAGGTTTTCTTTGGGGCAGACGGAACAACCCATGTACCATTGATATGGTCAGGATACCAAGTCAAAGCTGCAGCAAACCGAACGACAATGCATCACAATACACAAAACTGCAATTAACATGGAAAAGCATTTTATCATATTTATATATATATCTATGTACATACAAAAGGCAAAATATCTTTCAGCCTTTTAGTAATGCCAGCAAACATTAACCGCTATAAACATCTTGTTAGCCTGAGAACTAAAGTCTGCAATTTCAAAAACAGCAACTTTACACAAGGAGATGTTGTGAGATATAGGAAATCTTTAAAATAAGCTATCGGTAAATTAAAACTGCAACGATGAAAGTTCTTGTAAATCTGAAGGCTGGTAAGTAAACTGCTCAAAAGCATTTTAAGGCAAATTAAAACTGGCTGCTAAATAGAACTTTTAAAAATTACTTTTATTCTAAGGAAAGGAGCTTTAAAAAATTGGTAAGTTGCAATGAAAATCAGCTAAAAGGTATAAAATTCAGAACTCTGGCCTAACTACTGTCAGATGGAAATCTGTGGCCCTCACCTGTTGATCCCTGCCTCATCTTCTGTTTATGGGGAAATTCGAAAGCTATGTGTTCCTCAGCTCTGACCTCCAGTTCCACCTTCTAGGAAACTATATTGGGAAAGTAGAGCTTTATTAATATATTTTCATATAAATCACTGAAATGGAAAGGATGTGAAAGGAACCTCTATTAGAATAGATCTAACCTTTAATACATTTGTTGTGGTTACATTTTCCCTCAGTAGAATATATAAATTTGAATTAAAAATCCTTAATGGTTAGCTACGCTTTAGCATTTGAATAGAACCAAAGTATCTAGAGATCTACAATTTGCTACCCCCCTTTCCCCAAAAACTGAGGATATTTGTTGTTGACTTTTCAAGAATGTAGAACTTTTTTGTAATGGCCAAAAGCAAGGCTAAGAGTCCTTAGCAAATGAAAACTATAGCTTGTGCCTTTTCTTTGAGAAAAAACACTTCTTTGTGGACAGCTGATACTAAAATTTTATACAAAGAGGGATGAAACTCCAGCCTTCTCTAGGACCAGATTTGCCTGTTCCCAAAGCTTTTCCTTGGGCAATTAATGATGAAATTGCTTTTAAAAGAAATGATAGGTTTTCCAACAAAAAAATACTATATTCCAGAATGGGTTAAATTGTCTCTGGGTTCAGAAGTCTTGCTGCTGCTAAAAGCTTGCTTATATGCCTCTCTTCAGTGATGCCAGCCTCATGAAGTGAAGTTTGTGACAGAGAAGGCACTTTACTTAAGTCATTGATTCCTGCAGCTCTGAGAGAGAGGGAGTACATTGGGAGGCCAACAGAAACTAACCAATCAGTTATGGAAGAGATATTTCCAGGTGATACAGGTTTTCGGCAAATTTCAGTGAGGCCACCGCTTGGAATCTGTAGCAAAAGAAAAAACAAGTCAAGCTGTTGTTTGGCCTTTTCTCTAATTTGAAGAAAAAGCAACATCAATCTGTTCCTTGTAGAAAGAAGCTGCTGTGATTATTGAATTCAATCTGAATACATATTATCTTCATGTGAGAGAATGTGAGAACATATGTCAGTTTTTCCTGTGGGGAAATGGTATAGTGAGGATTAATTATTCTTTGAATAATTTTTTTCCAGAGTACTTTGTGGTGATTTCGGTAATGCGTTCCTTAAACTAAATAATGCATCCAAATTTGTGTACACTTATAATAGCAATAGCACTTAGATTTATATATCATTTCATAGTGCTTTGCAGCTCTCTCTAAGCGATGTACAGAGTCAGTATATTGTCCCTAACAATCTGGGTCCATCTTGGAAGGATGGAAGGCCGAGTCAACCTTGAGCTGGGGAGAATCGAACTACTGGCAGTCAGCAGAATTAGCCTGCAATAATGTATTCTAACCACTGTGCTACCATGGCTGTTAGTAAAGAGTCACCTGGAATTCCACACTAAATAGTTATCTGCTTCTTGCCTTCAGCTTCTAACAGTTCCTGTGGAAGCAGCAAATTAAATAAGAGAAAACATCAAGAAGTCTTTAAAGGCAAGGATGCCAATGTTACATTGGGAACAATTTCAGTGCTGCTTACACAGTGCTGCTAGAGGAAACTGATAGGTAGCATGTAAGCAAAAATTCCCCCATCTATCAAGGGAAATGAGATAGCTGCCAGTAACTTTCTCTCAGTCCTTCACTAGTACTGCAAAGTACCATTAGTACTACCATTGCTAAAAAACCCAAAATAGGCTAATTTTATCTGCAAGCAGTTTAAAAAAAGAAAAAGAAAATATAAACGGCATCTTTTAATATTCAACCTGTTCAAGGTTTTCCCAATCTGCAATTTAAAATGGTAAAATATCAAAAAGACTTAAGTTTTTCTTTGCTTTTATCACAGGCCCTTGAACTTGCCACAGTGGATTTAATGTTTATTTTATTTAGGTTATGGCAAATACATGGACTCATAGTAGTTCAAATGTTAATATCCAGTTCACCCAGCCATTCAAGGACAGGGTGGTCTATATTGAAAAAATCAGACATATGGTTCAGTGTAGGCTCTTGATGTACATTCGGACACAAAGTAATGGATATTTTGTTAAGGAGCACCACAGTTACACTGAAGGATAGAGACAATGACTTAATGGGATTTAATGCTGACTTACCGCCATGCGGTGCTGCTTTCTCAGCTGCTTCACTCGTACTTGGTCCAGGTTTGTAGCAACATCCTTTTCAGGGTGATCTAAGTCTTCAGCATATCTTTGCACCAAAGGTTCAGGAATCCCGCAACGGCCATGCTGCAGATGTCCAGATGACAATTCAAGTTATAATGACTTAAGCAAAATTCTGTTTAACGAAAGTGTTCCTTCTGATATTAAGTAATGGTTCCTTAAGAAATTATAAGAAGTTTAACTTGGCAAGTATCTGTTCCACATATTTGCACATCTATATTTATGATTTGATTTCCACCCTCAGTAATTGTACAAGGGTTTTCTGTAAATTACCGGGTAGTAAATCTATTTCTTAAGAATGTTTGTGGAGAATCTCAATCATCCAGGTCATGGTTGTCCCAAAGATGCTTTTCAAAAGTTGGACTTTCTTGGTTTTTCAGATCTTTCAGAACTGAAGAAGCTTCTTGGATGTAAAGCAAAATGTTTTCAAAGAAAAATCAAGAAAATACAGTCGTTTTTTGAAAAGCACCTTTGGGTATTCCTTAAGAAGCCTTAAAAAATCACTGTCCTAATCTATTGCTCTCCAAGTATATTTCTCATAATTTCCATGCAGACTGGTGTTATGAGCAGTAGAGGGTTTCTACCGGTTCACTTCAGATCTTGCGAACTGGTAGTAGTGGCGGCGAGAGGCTCTGCTCACCCACCATGAAGCGCCGTGCGCGAGGGTTCCCATTGCAAACCAGTAGCGAAAGTAAGTGAAACCCATCACTGGTTATAAGTATTAAATTGAAAACATTTGAAAGGCATAATATTGTGGGATGCTGGTCTTGAGGAGAACATTGGTGCAAAGGGGCTCAACAAACAAAATCAAAACAAGCAGACTTTAAAGAAGCGGAGTCCAGTATGCACTTAACTTTATCATTAAGGCTGATGGATCTAAGATGTCCCTGAAAAGCCAGTTCGGTTTAGTAGTTAAGGCATCAAACTATAAACTGGGGGAGTTCTAGTCCCACCATAGGCCCAGACCCAGCTGGGTGACCTTGAGACAATCATTCTCTCTGAGCCTTATGAAGCAGGCAAGGGCAGAAAACTTCTGCAATTTTGCAGAAGAAACAGCAGGGACTTATCCTGGTAGTAATTAGGGGTCAACGCTGATTTGAAGACACCAAAAAGAAGATGTCCCTAATTTTGCTTCATTGAGCCTGTTCCAAGCAATATACAAGTGAATATGATTTGTTGCTTTGATAAAGGCTAAATTTATATAATCATATATAAATAGTGGCCTTTATTGGTAGGCCATTATGTGCTGCCATACAGATGATATTCACTACATGGAAACTACACACAAGAGTTTGAATTTGCAACTTCTGTTACATTTTTGACATACAGTAGTTCCCACATTGATAATTACTAATATTCAAAATGAAAACCTTTTAGCAGAACAGTGAAAATAGTTTAGTATAATATATAGATCTGACAAATGGCTTACTATACTCACTGCTGGAACAGAGTATATCTATTTATTATTACTAAAATACATGGATGCATTTGGGGTATGATACATGACATTCTAAAGGTGAAAAGAATTAAAAAGGTATTCCAAAGAATTAACATTAGCAAAATTTAAAAAAAATTCTGGTACCTTATCAGAATAGGGCTCCTCTGTAAGATCAATATCTTCAGACTGCAGCTTATTTTCTATCAACATTTCAAGATCCAGTCCTCTATTACAGGATATCTTCCTTACTGAAGAAGGATCGAGTTTTAACACATGTTGCTGGACACTAGCTGTTTCTGAAAGGTCGGACAACCAAGGCGGCCTTGTGCTGGAAGGACTTTTGGGTTCCTGATCAGGAAATGTTCTGCACGCAGTCAGTTCATGGGAACTGGAAGAACCCTGTAGGGTAACTTTTTTTGCTGGCAAAGATGGAACATCTGAACACGAAAGAGTTGAGGGGAGATGACAGTGTCCATTAGAAATGCGTTCTCTGTTTTTTTTCGCAGGGACTGGCGGTGGCTGTGAAGACGCTTTGGGTAGCATTTTTGCTTCACTCATGTCCTTCTGATCAGTTTCCACATTTTCTTTGGAGATAGAAGTATTAGCTCTTCCAAGATCATGGGTGCTTTTTTTACAACTTTCAAAAGGAGTCCATGTCATACCATATGACAGGGAAGATGTCCGAGCATCACAGTTCTTGGGCACACGCTGAGGGAACATCCTTGTAGAAGGCATGGTTGCTGACAAGTGGAATTCTTTTCTCTTCCCCTTAAGGGCATCAACAACCTCTTTTCTTTGATTAGCCATCAACAGTTTTATCATCTGCCCACCACCTTCAGACTCAGTTGATTTTTTTGATGAGTCCAGAGGTAAAGTATCCACTGATTTTATACTAACAGTGCCAATATTTCCATGAAGGTCTCCAAGAGAATGGGATCTTGGCCACGTTGGCATATTTGGTGCTCTTTCTAAAACTTCCCAACTTCGGCAGACACCAACTGGCAAACTTCTACCTTTCTTTTTGAGATCCATAGCTACTGGCAGCTTGAGACGGTTTTTGGAAATTGGATGCACACAGCTGAACTGGGTTTTCTTTTCTTGCTGATAAGCTTCCGTTGATTTACTTAAGGGTAGACTTGGAAAATTTGCCAGTGGGTTTCGGTGGAAATCCTTAAAATGATATTCACTGGCTAATTTTGAGGGTAGGAGACAAGGCTGTCGTATTTTAGCTGAAACAAAGTGAAAGTTTAGAAAAAAAGTAGATCTTTGAAAGAAATCGGCATCTGCTTCCTCTTTGCCCCCAGGGATACCCATGCTTTATTATTTATCTATGCTGTATATCAGGGGTGAAATCCAGCAGGTTCTGACAGGTTCTGGAGAACCGGTAGCGGAAATTTTGAGTAGTTTGGA
>JANHFK010004373.1:165922-180845 GCA_036250565.1 Sibynophis collaris
CCCCCATATCTTCCTCCTCCTCTAGAAAGGATTTATTTTCTTTTATAAAGGCCTTCGCCTCCATTAAATTATTTATTCTTATTTTTTCACCTTTCCAGTGGATTAGCAAACCTTCCGGTATCAGCCATCTGAAAGAGATCTTTTTACCAACCAACTAGATTTCTCATGATGGAACATCAGTAGTAGACTAACCCCAAAGCAGCAATCTAGTTTAGGGGCTTTAGTACAGGTCACATAGTACATTCTCTTTCTTGTAATACTTGCTAGCATCTGTAGCCTGGCTTAATGGCTCCACTCTTTCCAACAGCAAGGCAGGTCCCGGGTGTCACACATCAACAATGCTCCCATTATAGCCATCTTGGAAGGAAACAATTGTTGCATGTCGGTCAATCCAGAATGATCTCATAGCAGCACCATTTATAATCTCCTAGAAGAGAATTCCTACAGCTCAGGGTTAAACTGTGGAGCTTTTGGTGCTCTCTGAATTGATGGTTTGCTTGCAGACAGTTCATTATCCAAATAGATAACATCATCAGTCCCTTTCAAGAGTATTACCTAATACTTAGAAATGCAGACTGGGGGGAGGTGAGGAAGGAATGAGCATGCAGCCTAGGAATTGTGGGAGTTGAAGTCCAATATGTTTAGAGGACACTCACGTGCTAAGATTGCTTTATCAAATTCCAGATATTCATCCCAGCATTACTCTTTTGTCGCCCTCACTAACCGAATCAGGCCATCAACAAAAGACCATGGATAGCATGAACAGACTATCTGCAAATATCTAGCTTTCCAACTTTTTGTCTGAGTGTGGGAAGAGATGGCAGTTCCTAACATTAAAAAGAATCCTTGTATAATTTGTAGGATATCAAAAATGATTCCCTATTTTCTATTTTGGTTAAAGTTATTTTATCTATTATGGAAAACTAATTTCTAATACTCCTGTTGCTATAACCGAACCAAACAAATTTCTGGAAGTCAGTAAGAATCATGCCTCTTTCTACCTCCACATTTGGCTGAGGTGCAGCAACAGAAATCTGAATCAAGGAAGAAACACTTGTACAAGTATTCCTTGTTCAGTAACCACAATTGGGACCCGTAATTTGGTTGTTAAGTGAAAAGGTTAAGGTGAAAAGGAGACTACAACTTTATTTACAATCTTGCTTCAGCTTTTCTTTGCTTTACAGACCTGTGAAGGTCATAAATACGAGGACTGCTTGCAAAGTTAATTTTTCATTACAATCATAACTGAGAAAGGTCACTAAAGAGACAACCATTAATGATTATTAATGATTGAGCTCTGATTCTGTTGTGTTCAGGCAAGCATTGAAGTTGGTTGGATCATTTAAATGAATCAATATCTCAACTTCTAAGAATCCAATCTGCAACAATAAACGGCATTTTGCTTTCAGTGCCAAGCTTTCAAAAGCCAAGCAAGCAATAAACAGCAGAAATCGAATCATGTTTCTTCATTATCAACAGATTAATGCTTATTTATTCAAAGCTTTTTTATCCTGCGGCTGACAGGGCAACTTCTAGAGGAGCTTAGGGAGGATCAATATAAACAAGACGGTGCTAGCTTGCAGGATTAGACACTAAAAGACAAAACACAAAAGGAAAATTGGGAGGTGAAGATAACAAATTTAGACTAAGATTTTTTAAATGTTAGAGAGTCATAGTCTTACAATGATTTCTCAGCTCCGGATGTTTGACACAGCACCTTCTCATCCAGTCCTCCTTAATAACTTCAATAAGGAGGCTCTGGAATACTGAGGTTGGAAAATAAGAATTCTTTTTAATTGGCCTTTGTGATTGTTTCCTCTAACTCAATGCTCTCCTGCCTGACTTTCTTTAGAAAAAGGGTTTGGCTTTAGGGGGGAAAGTCCATGTCTCTTCTTAATTTTCTTTCTTTTGTGACACTCATGGAATCAGTGATTATTGGTTAATTAGGAAATCAAGTTCAAGAGCAAGCCTCCAGCTCCTAGGGAACATTGGGAATTGCCAATTTCCTGGGATTCCAGGAGAATATATTATTTAAATTTAGCATTAAATTATCATGTCCCTGGAGATAAAACTGAGTGAAAATTATCTGTTTTGGGAGATGTTTACATTTCAAATGTCATTATTTCATGCATGTTTCCTGTAATAATGATTTTATTTCCATTATTTGCTATATTCCTTTGAAATTCTAGGCAGATTCCAAGAATCCGAACACATTCAATCTTTAAAAAAATATTTTTAACAATTCTAGATCACTTATTTGCCTAATAAACCCAAGGCAATGTATATGAAATGCTGAAAGAATAAACCATTAATTGTTTTCATATGTGTAACAATTTAGGTTATTTTATTTTATTTTATAGTATTTTATAGTATTTTATTTTATAGTATTTTATTTTATAGTATTTTTATTATGACTCACTGAGTCATACAGTGTTCAGATTTAATAGATATCAAATAAAAGACAACAGTTTGTGAAATCCAGAGAGAGAAAACACCAGTTGATATTTTTAATTTATAGGGTTGTATTGTAACCAAATATTAAAACCATTAGTTAAGATAAAATAAGGAAAATTAACCAGCTGTTAAATATTGTTGAATTCAATAAGCAGACATAGACAATCAGGTTAATAGATAATCAGGATCAGAAGGTAGGGAAGTGAGTGATGCTGATTTTGAAGGGAATAAGAAGATAAAGTATGTTCCCTTTTCAAGTGGCCTTTCCTGGACCCAGACATTTGAACTGTTGTTTGGTTTCTTTCTTGAGGAAGAAAGAGCGGTTGAGTGCCTAGTGGTAGATTTGTAAAACAAAATATATTGAATACAACATTCCAGGAACAGATTGAATGAGGAAATTATCAACCTATCACAGGAATCTCTATCGCTAGAGCAATAATAGGAAATGAGGCAGCAATCCAACTTTTTCAATTCCACAAGGAAAGATTCCTATTAACATTAGGAATTTTCTTGAATCTCCCTTCTAAGACTGTTGTGATAAAATGTTAAAGCATGGTACTAACATTAGATATGTTAAGCTAATCAAAATATCTAATAGGTTTAAGACTATTCAGCTGATTGCTTAGTGGACTTTAAGGTGAATTTTTTGGCAATACCTTGACCTCTTTGTAGACCCAGAGTGACTCAAGAGAACACCAGTTTCAGTATTTCAGTATTGATTAGGTTCAGAAGGAAGAGTTACTCAAAAACATGAAAGGCACCTTTTTAGAGAAGATTATCTATGCTTTAACAAAGGATTTTAATTTGATATATTTTTATTGCAATGCAAATGCTAAAAGGTCACTTTTACTTCTTTTATAAATGTAAGCTCCAAATTCAGAATATTCATTAATACGTATTTATAGCCTTCATTTTTTTTCTTCCTGTTCTCAAATTGTAATTATTTTTGTCTTGCTCCATCTTCTTGATTATATTACGTATTACGTTGCTTAATGTGTATGTGGCTGCTTCTTCCAACCATGTTCTCATGAACTAATTGTATTTTTGACAGAAATCATCTTTGATGAACAGAATTAAACTGGCAAGAACGAGAGAGTTGAGGTGTGACCTGCTCAAGTGATCACTTAATGTTGAAAGGTCAGAGAAGTTTATTCTGAGATAGACATTATTCCACTTTAGTACTATTAATGTGGATTACCTTTGAAAAATGTATATGTCTGCATTAATCAGCCAAGAGGGTTTATAAAGAAAGAGCACTCTAGTGAGTGACCCGAACAACCCTGTTTGCTCTTTAGAGTGAGCAGAGTCACTATTAGGACAGGTTTCTCCCCCAACTCACAGAGCAGTTCTCAGCATTGCAGTCATCAGAAGTAATTAATATCACTTGCCGACAAATGTAGACTTTAGAGTAAAAGCTTACAATTTGTCCACAGCTCCCAGTAAGCCACTGACTGGACTGTCTTCCATTCAAGTCATTCATCAACTTGAGGAAGTTCTGCAAATCCAATTGCTTTTGCTTTAGCACTATTGATTTCTGGCTTCCTATCCAGGGGTGAAATCCAGCTGGTTCTGACAGGTTCTGGAGAACCGGTAGCGGAAATTTTGATTAGTTCGGACAACTGGCAAATGGCTAGCCCCAGAGTGGGGTGGGAACGGAAATTTTGCAATATCCTTCCCCCAAAAGTGGGGAGGAAATGGGGATTTTGCGGTATCCTTCCCCTGGAGTGGGGTGGGAATGGGGATTTTGCAGTATCCTTTCCCTGGACTGGAGAGGGAATGGGGATTTGGGGGTATCCTTCCCCTGGAGTGGGGTGGGAATGGGGATTTTGCAGTATCCTTCCCCTGCCATGCCCACCAAGCCACACCCACAGAACCGGTAGTAAAAGAATTTGGATTTCACCACTGCTGTATATGTAGAGAAACAACATTCTGAGGAATATGTGGCCTGTACAGATGAAGTTTGTCTTAAATCCTAAGTTTTAAATAACAACCGGGACAACAGTATATGAAAAGGGGCAGTTTAATCCTTTCTTCCCCAAGTTCATTTGACATTTTTCCCAACAGAAATGATTTTCTCAGGAGAGAATTTTTGATTCCTCAGCTGGAGGTTCCTCAGAGTTAAGAAACCTGGAGGCACAGGCAAGTGAAACAAGGCTCCTGCGCCTGATACAACTTCTGCTCAACCATTTTAAAGCTACGTGAATGGATGCAATAAATGTATTTACCTGGACTGTAGAAAAGGAGGCAATGGCAAAAATAGCCCGAAACACATTACTGAAATGCCCTTTGTAATCTTAAATTGGCGAGCCCTATTAACACTTTCTATGTAATACTGTGATACTCTGATTCAAGCAGATCCGTGGCAAATATTACGCGCCAACATGATTTTTAGGTAAACCTAGAATATTTGCTTCTCTATATTATGCCATCCGCTCCTTGTGGCTGAAGCCTGTTCTTCAGAAAGAGATGCGTTCCATTTACAAAGGCTGAAAGAAGCTGTGATCCCTGGGATAGTGCACAGCAGGTGCTTCTCACTTAGCAGGCTGTCAGTGCCTCATCCTACTTGACATGCTGCAGTTTACATAAAAGGCTCCGGTAGGAGCTCAGCAACACAAACCTTTTGAGCCAAAAAGGATGCCACGCGCATACCAAGTAAAGAAACCATTCGCTTAGAAAACAGTCGTCCCCACCCCCCACCCCCAAGGCTCTGAATAATTTCCTCCATCTATTGTAAGCAGATGAGTTAAATCTTCATCTGAAGCACTTCCTCATTATGCTTTTGTACTTAGTGGAGCAACTTCATTCAATACAGCTTGCATGCAGGAAAGGGGTGGAGTCCTTTATACTACATGAATATTTAAAAAGCAACTCCCAAAAAACAAAGCTGAAAAATGAGTGCTTTGTAGACACCGCAGGGAAAGGGTCTGTTCAGAGAACCTTGGAAAAGTGCGCAAATCCCAGAATTAGTGTGTCTCCACTAATCAGGACTGCAACAATTGTTTTGTTAAGACAATGAAAACAGGGCCCAAGTCGCCACTAAAAGAAATTCTATAAGTGTTGTTCCTGGAAACAGAATCTGGTGTTCCTTTAGAAGCTAATGAATTAGGCATGCAATTCAAATGAGCACAGCTGAGATTACCATTCTCCAGGTTTTCACTGCTTTCGTAGCAGCCTGAATCCCGGGGAGAACATCCACTGAGGTCTTGGCCATCTACAAGAAGTTTCTCCTGAGAGCCCGACTGGTCACTATTACCTTGAGTAAAGAACAGTAATGGCAAAACTAAGGAATTGGCATTTACATTGATTGAAAATGCTTTTCAGTTTCTCTTTTATATCAAGCAACCTGCAAAACAACTTAGGTTTTAAATGAACGCTAGAAATACTTGCTTAAAAATACTTGAGAAGCCAATCAGAAAGAAGAGAGAAGACTAAGAAATGTTAGCTATCATTATTAAGCAGTTTTGTGTAATATAATCAGTGCTGGGCATGTTTGGAAATTTAACATTCAAGGTCTTCAAAAAAAATCTTCACAGAATTTTTCAGTGTTTCTACCCTGAAGCAAAGCATTTGGGAGACTGGAGAAGCAATTCTCCTTCTCTGTGCTTCCTATGGACAAGGTGCTTCTGCTCATGCTACTGCTACATAACTATATCAATGCAAATTAAATTGAAAAACTAGGGACAGCATATTTGCAGGTGCTAATGGGGACAACTGGGAATTCTTTTCCAGCCTAGAATATATTTAGGTCAGAGAAGCATCTCTCTGGGCTTCTTCTTGGGTGATCTTTACAAGCCCTGCCTTGGCAGGTTCTCTAGTTATGAGGCACCTTACACTCCATGGAAATTTCACAGTGCACAGTGACATTTATTTCTTATAAATCATTTATGATTATTCTACCTTCTCTCTAGCTCAGGGGTGAAATTTAGCAGGTACTGGAGAACCCGTAGCGGAAATTTTGAGTAGTTCAGAGAACCGGCAAATACCACTTCTGGCTGGCCCCAGAGTGGGATGGGAATGGGGATTTTGCAGTATCCTTCCCCTGCCATGCCCACCAAGCCACACCACATCCACCAAACCCGTAGTAAAAAAAAAATTGAATTTCACCACTGCTCTAGCTCCCTGCAAGCCATGATTTTCAAGACCTTTGGGGTTCACAGTTAGACCCTCCTAACTCCCAAATAGGTAACAGATCCTTAGTGGTTGTGCACTGAAAAAGGAGAAGATCAATCTCACTGTCATATTCTTGCAGGAGCTCCACTGCTGTCAAGAGAACAGCTCTGTGCTCTGGATCTCGAATGTTGAGCTCATCCAAATCTTCTTCCTCCAGGAGCTTGAAGGTATCTAAGTCTTCATAGCCATTGAACAGAAAGGTTGGCATGTGCTCCTGTGTCAAAGAGATACGCTACTTTCAATGGTGTATATTTCAAAAGGTTGTTGTTTTTTTGTTTCTAATCAGTGGATGCTGACTGCTATATTATAACTGATTTGTAACATTTTGACTCATACCATTTTAGATGCTTTAAAAACAATATGCAGTAATACAGGTAGACATATCCATAGTCTTTCCTTTATTTCTCTCTCAAGCAAGACAGATTTCCACTTCCTTCTGACTGCAGTGGATTTTATATTCTGTATTCTCTATAAAAATTCCTCTGCAACGCAGCTGTCACACACTTCAGTGCCAATGTGAAATTTTCCCTCACTGATGTGCCACCTTGGCAGGTAGTCCATCTGATGAAGGAATACACATGGGGTGAAGTGACTAAGAAGTTAATCTGTTAACTCCTTGAGTCCTTCATTCAAGATATATACTGGAGACTTTATTTCCAACTTGAAATAAACTCAGGTCACAGCTTTTACTGGCTTTCTGAAGTAATATTTTTTTTTAAAAACCCAATGGCAGCTAGTATCATGAATACAAATATTTCTTCTATCTATGCCCTCCCCCAATCATGAATCCCTGATGTGAATATTCTAGCAGTCTTCACCCTTTATTTCCCTCCACCCCTTCTATCCTGGTCCACTGCTTCCTCTTTGGTTCTAAATTTATCTGGAATATAACCATTTTGTGCCATACACTAGTGCTTGCAGTATTTAAAATATATATCTTGCTGCATACCAAGAAAAAGCTTTTATTTGCATTTTGCCTTTCTCTGAGGCAGCACTTTCAATTCCTGAATCGAAGCTTAACCAGAAGTATTTGCACCAAAGAATGTTGGTCTCAGTATTACCCTAATCACAGTATTATCTGGAAGTTCTGACTCGATTAATACGATTTGCTTAATTATCAAGTTTCTTTATCACTAGCACTAGGCTACCCAGCACTGTTGTGGTTTGCTACACACTTTTTCCAGGAAATGCCTACCATTCCATAAGCCCTTTCATTTTAAAAAATAGTACTTAATGATAGACTTACTATATTATTTATTCATACTGAATGAAGATGAGCGTGGTTTTAAAATGGCAAGAAGATAAATGTGGTTTTAAAATTGTAGAAAAAAAACCCCATCAATAATGTGCTATACTAATCACACTATGATAGCTGAAAATGCAAATAAAATCTAGTGGTGAAAATCAAGGAGAAGAGTGAGAAAATGGAACTAAGATTAACAATAAAGACCAAGCTAATGGCAACTGGTAGAGCAACCAGCCTTAGAACGGACAATGAAAATATTGAAGTGGGGGATAGCTTCTCCCTTTTAAGACCAACTAACAACAGTTGAAAGACCAAGTCAAGAAAGAGATCTCAGATTAGATTTCATAGAGTAACAATGAAGGCCTTGACAAAAAAAAATCAGGTGTCTTTTCCTACAAAGACCTGAATAGTGCAAGCAATAGTTTTCCCTCTGACATTCTATAAAAACAAAAGTTGAAGTCAGGATTGACATCTTTTAACTTTGATATTGGAGAAGAAACCTTAGAAAACCAGTGATAGCTAAGAAAACAAGCCAATGGATCATTGAATAAATCACTTGAGACTCAGATTATCATACTTTGGATGTATTATGCAAAAATCTGGTTTTCTGAAAAATTTAGGAAAGGTGGAAGGAAAGAGAAGACATCTAGCAGCAAGATAAATGGACTCAGTCACAGTGGTGATGTGTACACTACCTGAAAGATCAAGTTGGAGATGAATTCTTGTGGAGAAAAATCTATCTACAGAGGTAGTTCTCAATTTAGAACTATAACTGAGCCTGCAATTACACTCATAATTTGCGATGGTTAATAAGCAGGTCGCCATCCAACTGCATCTGATTTTACTATCTTTTGTGGTCATTAAGTGAATGTCTCAGTTGTACAACAAATGCCAAATAGTTGTTAAGTGAACCCAGTGTTCAGCTTTCCTGCTAGAAATCAGAAGTAAATGCTGGTTTCAGGCAAAAACATAGTGACTTATGGATCCATGTAAGCACAGGATGTTGCCATAAATGGCGGCCAGTTACTGAGCACACAAAATATGTTTATGTGACTTCGGGGATGATGTCCATTGGAACTTTGAATATGGGTCATAAGTAACTTTTCCAGAGTCTGACATACTTTAAATGATTGCTAAGAGACTGACCATAGGCTGAGGACTACCCATATGTGATTCTAAGAGTCAACATCAACTTGACCACACATTAACTCTTGCTTCATTGGAAGCAGACATCATCATGCTTTATTTACATGCAAATTATTGTACGCAGAGATGGCTGCAGCTAGTCTTGATTTTTCTAAAAACCAATGAAAGTTTGAAAGCCTATCCAGTCAGGTTAAAAACAAATGCAGCATATATTTTATTTAAACATCATGCATAATATGCCCTTATTTATTTGAAATATATTTAAAAAATCTTTGCATTTCCTCCTCGTTTTAACTTTTCACTGAATAAAATCTATAAGAAGAAATAAAGAGACATTTGTTGCATACAAAGAGTCGTCTATCTTTTATGAAGAATTTACCTTTCAAGGATGGTAATGAGGAGAAGAAAAAATGATGGTAGCCTGGGCATGTTCCACCTGAATGTGTTTTAGTTAGGGCAAGATTGCTGAGATACCTCTAGAGTGAGATAGTTGCACATATTATAGCTCAGAATGGAGACTATGGATTTATTTTAGACAGCTGCTGTAATAAAAAACATCTTTCTTGCCAGAAGCCCAGCTGTTAGCAATTGCTCTCTTCTATTCAAGTAGCTTTACTGGCAATAAAAAAAATGTAAGAGGGCTTTGGGGAGACAGGTAACAGCTTCTCAAAAAAAGTTTGCTCTTCCTTCACTGCTCCACAGTTGGATTATTGTCTCATTGATGTTGGAATTCTCTTTTCAAAAGAGAAAGCCTACCATCTCTTCCCTTAGACATTTGATCCTTGCAGCCTTCACAATTGCTATAATGTTTTAATATCTCCTGAAATATCTTCTTGCTCTCACTCTCCTGTAAACCTTTGTTTTGTTTAATGATTTGTCTTTCTTTCTTTACAGTCAAAATTTTAGCTGTGATTACATTTTAATGTTGTTTGGAGGAGCCACACTTGATTACAGAAAAAGTCTGAGACCGAGTCTATCTATCCATTCTTGCTGAGCAGACGGAATTATTCATTGAATAGCTTAATTTATTCCTGGCTCTTTCAGAGTCTTAACATCAAACAGAATTTAAACAAAACAAAAGCAAGGCAGGTATAATAAATCTTTCTAGAAAAGTAAATTAAAAACTATGCATCGATAACTGATTCTGTAAACAAAACTGTGACAAATAGCTTTTCAAGCAATTTAGGAGAGAAAACAAATGGAATTATTGACAATATAAAATAACAAGTATACTATATACTAAGAAAAGACAATATGTGATCACAGAACATCTGTAGAGATTTAACCACAGGCAGTATTATCCACTAAATTGGGCACATTATTCCTGCTGTGGAATTGCGAATCCAATAATCTAAAATCAGCTTGCTTTTAAAAAGGTACTCCACTTTAATAGCAGAACAGGAAAAGGATAAAACGAAAGAAGTTTGTCAACTCCATCTGATAATAAGCATGAAGCAAAACAAATTAAAAATGTTTATTAAATAAAATCCATAAGAGTTGAATCCAGGCTTAATTATCTGGAATCGATAATTTCAGCATTAGGTAATGAGGGGGACTGAGAAGGAAAACAAGAATACTGGAAATGGATCATCAGGTACTTAAATAATTTCTAGGGATATGATTACATTATCTAGAATATCAACTCCTGGCATGAAATGGGTTGCACTTCATAAGGTTTGGTAAAAAAAGGATTGGAATTTGGCTGAAACACGTTGAGCCTATTGGGGAGAACTTTAAATTGAATCCATTGGGAGTTGACAAGTAAAGCCCTTAAGTAAAGCTTCAGATCAAGCTTTCTGCACTCTGAAAAGAAAGAGGAATACTTTTTCACCTGAGCTAGTAAACCACTATAAATTAATGTTTAGACTACAGGAAATAAAGAAGATGAGCTTGAACCTTTAGTACAGGAAGACAAATCTGATTTAATAGGTATAATGTAGACTGGGTGGGTTTGACTTCTGTGACAGGTATACTGTGAGGGTTCCGCCTGGAATGCTTTACGAGTTGACATATAGAACAATTCAATTTGTTCAAAGCAAAAGCAATAGAAGAGGAGTTAAAAATGTTCACATATGCTCAAGAATTCATACGTGGGAGTGAGTAAATTTCCTCTAGATATTTTGAACCAAAAATTCCAACAATCCTTTGTCACGCATCTGGCTAACCTGAAGCTGATAACTACTGAAGGATAAGAATCCTTGCTTACATAGAGAGCAAACAACCCTTTCTTATAAGACCCAAGAAATAGGAAATATAATTGAAATGTACCTTTAAATTGATGCGATCAAGGAGATCCTCAACAGATTTGGGTTGCTGTAATCTTCCTTTTCGGCGCCTCCTTGTGGGCCTTTTAGGCTTTTCTTCCTCTTCATTTAACACATCCACATAGATGAATTTGAAAGTCCCAACTTTATTGTTCAGAAGACCCATCCAGGTACCCATGGGAGGCTTGCTAATTATATCAATAATATCACCCTTCTGTAGTTGAGAAAAGAAATAATACATCTAAGGGATTAATAAATCAATCCAGATAGCCCTTATGTGACAATCCCTTGTGCAAAAAAAAAAAAAGAAACTAAGCAAATAAAAGGACGACTCAATTATTTTTTCTTTACATAAAGAGACTTCAGAGTTCACTTCTTAATTCTGTAGCATTTTAACAACATAAAACATACTTCTCTGTATTTAAAATAAACACATATCTGTATAAATTTTTTAAAAATTATCTTCGGCATGAGTCTTCATGACTAAGTATTTACACAGGAGGAATTTATATCTGAAAATATTTTTTGTCAAAAGTATAAATGGAACTAAAATCACCTGTCGCTAGTGGCTCAATTTTTGATCCACACTTGTGTTCCTGTCTTTTACAGGATCTTTTCTATAAAAATAAATACTTGGGTTGACTTTTCCAACCTGAATGAAGATTCATATAATCAATTATCCAGAAAAATGTGGAGGAGAAAGAATATGAATGTATCAGAACAGGTGTTTGAGGGACTGTCTTACTCCCATTGTTTGAACATATCCCATTAGGTCAGGTGAGAAGTATATGTTCAAGGGCCAAGTCAGGGATTGCATCTAATGGGATCCTGGATGTGTGGCTTTTCCATAGCTGCACCTGTACTCCGGAACACCAAAGCATCCAAGGCTGACACTGCTCCCCATTAAGAAAGCATTGAAGACCTGACTATTTTCCTGAATATTGGGGGGTGGGAGGGTCAAGAGAGTAATTGAACTCACAATGTTGGTGTATGGTGGCCACCTTGTATTGTAGTTGGTCTAGATGTGCATTGTTTTATTGGATTTATACTGTATTTTTAAATTTTCATTAGTTTTATTAGGGAGACTCCCTTATTAGGGAGACTATAAAACCACTTGAAGAAAGAAAGAAATGCATACACAAATATTACCACCAGGGGTGAAATCTACTTACCTTCCCTACCGATTCGGAAGTGCGCACACCATCGTCATGTCTGATTTTTGATCCTCTGCGCATGCACAGAAGGCTTTGCGCATAGGATTAAAAACCAGGAAGTAATGACATCCGGGCAGGTGGGCGGAGCCTTGCACTGCCATCGCTACTGGTTTGCTGAACCACATACCGCCGCCACTACCGGCATGCGCGAGCCGGACAGAAGCGGCCGGATTTCACCACTGATTACAACAAAATAGTTCCATAAGCATTTAAAAAATAGTCAGATAATGATTTTAAAGCTATTGTTCAACATTTGTAAAAATGGAAATTAGTGTATCAAGGAGGTTTGGATAGGTAGTCCTTTCTATGAAAATTTAGGTCTAACTTTGGAACATTGGGAGAACATTCAGTACCTTTTTAAGCAATATCCCTTAATTCAAATGTGTTGGTTAGTTCATGAAAAGTACCTTGAGTTTAAGAGAATCCGTATCATAAGGGCTGGGGGTAAAGTCAGTGTGAACCCTGGCACGACCACAGAAAGGCCCTCGGTACGCAAGCTCCTCCTCATCACCATCCTCAGACTTGACGCTCTCTCTATTGCTGGTTGAAGAGTCAGTTGTGCTTACTGTCTGCCCACCTATTTGTGCAGAAAAAAAGGTAAAAGCAAAGGAATTGCAAAAGACAACAAGCAGATCCCAGCATGTGTAATCCCGTAAGATGTCAAGAACATTCCTCTGACACTAGTCTAACGCCACCATTCTGATTAGAACAGCAAATACAATAGATCCTATAGCTTCTTGCTTCTTTAATGGCATTTTTAACATCTAATCTGATGCTGATCTGATTAGCTCACCAAAGACTTATTTATTTGTTTATTTAAATTCATTTATCAAAATTCTACGCCCCCTTTATCTCACTTAAGTGATTCTGAGTGGTTGTTTACAAATCTATATGGTGTGGCTGCTTTTGCCTTAGCACAACTTCTGCTTCTCCCCAAACCTTAACGCAGATCATAGTCTTCAATTGAGCCCCCTACCACCACTTCGTAAATGAAGAGTGACAAAAAAACCCTCTGATAATAATCCCTACTATCTGTGATGCTTGGCTCAAATTCAATTCAGATTCAGCTTGCAAAAGATACCTTCTTTTCTTGCTACTTAAGACAATTAAGAAACAGTCGATTTGGTCCAGTGGTTAAGGCACCAGGCTAGAATATGAGAGACAGTGAGTTCTAATCCCACTTTAAATAGAAAGCCAGCTGGGTAACCTTGGGCCAATCACTTTCCCTCAGCCCTAGGAAGGAGGGAATGGCAAGCCACTTAAAAAAAACCTTGAAATAATTAACCCTTACAATAAATGCAGCTAAACATGGGGCAAAGAAGAATGGATGAAGGCAGCGAATACGAACAAAGTATTAGCATCTGGTCTAACCTTCCTTAGGTTTTTACATCTAAATTGAGCATAGCTGACTTTATATACATTACTTACTCATGGAGCTTTGGCCACTGAGGGAACTCCGCAAACTTTCTACTGAACCACCAGCTTTCAACTTCGGTTTATCCAAAGTATCGGTATCTGGCTGTGGTGCCTGAAGAGACTCTGGCCTTACATCCAGATTGGGTTCCTGAAAGACAAAAACCTCACCATTGATATTAAATTTCCCATGTACTTAAATATGGAACTATTGGTTTGTGTGGTTTTAAAATTCTGCTGTACCCTAGTAGAATTCATTGCTATGGATCTGGCATCAACTATGATACAAAAAGCAGCAATTATCTATCATTTCCTTTTTTACCCCTTGTAAGCTAAAAAGAAACAAGAAATGACAAGAAAGCAGTGTTCCTGAATCATGAGAAGATCAGGATACGGGTCACACAGAAAACGATGTCTGAAGAGAACCTAAACCCAGGTATTTTCCTATAACTGAAGGAAACCTCTGCCTAATTTGCACACAGGTTTTTCATCTCTACACAAAGTTATCTTGTGATAAGTGAATCTAATAGGTCAATGTGTTCAGCACATTTGAACAATTCAGAATTGTGTTCTATTTTGCACTTGAGATTCCCACATTTCTAATGTGTGTTGTTTAATCTATTGTTTTAAGAGAGAGAGAGAGAGATCTAGGATTTAATCTAGATTTTTCTTTCAAATCAGAAGGGTTTGCTAGTCCAAGATTATTTTCAGTTTCCTTTGGAAAATATTTCATTTAATGTACTTTACACACGTTAAGATTTTTTTTTTAGTATGAAACAAATGTTTTATAATAGTATTTTGAACTCTTAAGATCATAACTAATAAGAGTTGGAGTATGTTTTCCTTACATACTATTTATGTTACCCAATGTAATGCTATGCATATTTACTTGCAAGTAAATCTTACTGTTAGACCATAAGAAAGTCTGAGCGCCAAAGAATTGAGGCCTTTGAACTGTGGTGCTGGAGAAGACTCCTGCGAGTCCCTTGGACTGCAAGGAGGTCAAACCGGTCAGT
>JANHFK010004373.1:187841-200732 GCA_036250565.1 Sibynophis collaris
CCTTCGGAAGTTGTGGGAGCTTCATCACTTGAGACTTTCAAGAAGAGACTGGACTGTCATTTGTCAGAAATGGTGTAGGGGGGGTTGAGCGGGGAGTTGGACTAGATGACCTATAAGGTCCCTTCCAACTCTGTTAATCTGTTAAAGATCTGTTAATAAAAACCCATAAAAAATACCACCCGCAAAGACACACACATATACCCCCATCCTCTGTGGTAGCAACAATACAATCAAATCAGCCGTGTCCCTAGGCCTGCTGGCAAAATCACATTTTTAGGGTCTTTCAGAACAGGAAGAGGGTGGGGCCCAATTGGAGCTCGAGGGGAATGATGTTCCATAAAGAAGGGATTACCACCAAGAAGGCCCTTCTTCATGGTGCCATCAGATGTACATTTATAATCGATGGGACTCGTAACATGCTCTGCCTTCCCATCTTGGTGGGCTGGGTGGATGCAATAGGAGAGAGTTATACATTGTTCTTCTAACCAGACCACTTTTCCCCGGGAATCTGTGCTTCCCCTTTGATCATATTTGCAATGTTTTCCCTGAAATTCTTCTCAGTGGGACAAATAATGGAAGAAAGGGCAGTTAGTTATTACATGTTGACTACCCTATGATGCTTGTCTTCCAATTCTTAAGCCATCACTTAAAATATCATTGTGAGTTATTGTTCATCACCGTGTAGTATAACAATCCTGATGGGCATTGAGCCAGAATAATCCATTACATTCCAAGTGGGGCAAATGTCACCATACCGCCAAATTATTTAACTTAGCCACCTATATCGATTTTAATGTTATACTCATAGGCAGAATGCTAAATAACATAATTCCTGCATGCATGCATTTTTATTTAATAACGCAAGTGCCATATTCCAATCGTTTTCCATTTGGTATGTCTCTGCCAACTTCTGGAGAGAAACATTACAGCTGTACCCCACTCATAAGATCCTTGTATGAAACTTGTTTACATCAGTATTGTTCATTATATATTGTTCTTCAGCTACCTTTCCTTTTTTCTTGTCCTTTCTTTTTAAATATTTTGGAAGTTATGAAAAGCTATTTGAAATGCAGCTCACATCCTGTATCTGTTACTTGCACATTAAGATCAATTTTTGGAATACTCTTGGTTTTTGGCTGAACGCTTGTTTATAAGGTTGATTGTGTTCTGCCTGCCTAAATTCTATGTAGGTTTAACTGACCATGGCTAACCTCACACATATTCATCTGACCGCCGTGTTAATCTAGTCACATGATGCTCAAGTACAATGTCAAAGACTGTCAAGGGAAGCATAATATTGGTCTTGGGATAAGATAAGAAAGTCTCTTTCTGGGTTACTTTGTGATAACATCCCCACAAGTAAAGTTATGGGTACTGAATAGGAAAAAAGAACATCTACTATAGTTAAGATTACATGACCTTCAAAAGCAATAAGTGAAAAGGAGAATGGTCAAGAAAATTGGGAAAAATTAGGTTGAAAGGCAACTAGAACTGTTTTAGATTAATGATTAAAGCAGTTGCAAACTGGACCAGACCTATATTGTCAAAATTCAGATGCCTTTGGAAGCTCACATGGCATGAAAATGGAAAGGCCTATTACCCTGAAATATATTTTTGATTAATTTTCCATTCATATCACTGGCCCTATTGATAGGGATTTCCCAAAAAATTAATGAGCTGTCTGAAGAAATGCTTCACTTTGCACATCTGGAACCCGTTGCAGAACAGTTTCATAAAATGGCTTTATGTTCCAGGATGGATGGAGAGAGAAAGATTCCTAACTAGATGAAAGTAAAAACAAGGATCGATAGAAGGCTTTCGTTTTGTTTAAGTAGTGGGCAGGGACACTCCAAGCTCGCTAGAACCTACTTAACTGCTAAATCTTCCTTCATATGCGTATGTTCTAGAGATCCATTCTCCTGCAGCTGTGTTTCACCCCCACCCTCCAGAGACTCTCCATCTGGCCAGGGATTCAGCCCAGATGTTTTCGGAGACATTTCCCTTTCCCATCTATACAGAGATCACTCTGTGGCAATTCAGGAACTCGATGGTTTGGATTCACTTGGACAGGAGAAGGATGTGTTTTAGTAACGGAATCACAGATTAATTTCAATCCTCCCTTGCCTGTTTTACTAAATCCCCAAATGCTCAACAAAACCACAACATTGGCTCCTGGAGCAGGAAAAACCAATCTAGATACACAAAGGCAGGGGAAAAAAATGAAAGGAGGAAAGGTTTTTTTAATCCCCAAAAAACCAAGCAAAAGAACATCACAGTCATTCATGAGAAAGACTTGCTATTGTTAAAGGAATACTGTATTAACGTTTCAGAGTGAAATTATACATCAGTAACCATTTCTCAAAATATGATTCTGTGAACACCACAAAGTTACGTGGATGAATTACCATTCAGCACAAAAGGCAGCAATATTTAGAGACAAAAGGATGAGATCAACTCCCTGTCCCTCTTTTTTAATTCAAGACACCCGGAGAATCCCCAAATTAGATCAGAAAAGCATTGCTTTCCACAACGTTCTTTTCTTGATCTAGATTCTCCCTTGCACTCTTCCAGGTGAATTTGTTTGTCATAATATATATATATATATATATTTGTTTATATATATATAAAACATTCCTTCCTTTGTTCTTTCCTGCTCTTCCCATCTGTCTAAAATCCTGTCTCTTCTCCAATCCACAGTTCATTTGAATAAGCAATTCATTGGCAGAAAATCAAAAAGAAAGGTTTTTAGACATAACTTTCTATTATGGCAGTCTACAAGAAATGCAAATAATGCTCTTGAAATGCAAGTGTATCATATTAGTTGGTTGAGCATTTCTAATTTCTGCAACACAAATTAATGGCTATGAATTTTAAAAAGCTGTTTTGAATTTTATGTGTTAACTGCAATTGTTTTTGGGTTGAAATAGATATACACTCAATAACATAAAACTGGCAACAGCCAGGAAAAGTTTAAATTCTCCATTCCTG
Organism: Sibynophis collaris; assembly: GCA_036250565.1. Taxonomy (NCBI): domain Eukaryota; kingdom Metazoa; phylum Chordata; class Lepidosauria; order Squamata; family Sibynophiidae; genus Sibynophis; species Sibynophis collaris. The sequence continues at coordinate 190,830 of JANHFK010004373.1, forward strand.
TTCATCACACAGGACCAGTGATATGCGTAGTCCTTCAAGGATTAAACATGATGATCCTAGCTGCTTAGTCCCACTGCCAGTACTATCCCTATAGTCAGATTGGCAACCCTAAGGAAAAGGACGGTCTATAAGATGATTCAAGACAAAATAGAACCCTATATTTTAAATTAGAAGTTTTCAAAGAGAATTCTTGGCTCAGTCTTATCTAAAAGCATCAAACAACTTGTAAACAACTCAATTCACTACTGAACGTTTTCTCAATGTGATATCCTTCCCAAGGATATGTTAAATGAACATAAGCAGGGCAAAAATGTATACAGGATGGAGCTATGCTCTTTATATCCTCACATTTTCTTTATCTTTCATCCCTGCCTTTCCCAGCTTTGTTTGCAGCTGGAATGTGGGAAGAAGAACTATATATTTGCTGAAATATCAGAACGGGACCTTCCCTTACATCTCAGCTACAGCCTACTATGTTCACTGAATCCAGGATTATGCTGAGAGCTGTCGAAGTGGTCACAGATCCCCTTCAGGCCTCTTCAGAGTGATTAGTGAGAGAGCAAGGGTAGAATAAATAGAATGTGACAAATGGACTACTATGGCATTAGTCACTACACCTTTCCTAAACAGGCTCCAGTTTAGTTTCAATCAGCTTATTTTGATATATTTTATTCAGTGGATAGAATAACTTGATGGGGAGGATGATTTTCACTCATCTGATACTCTTAATTTAGCTAAATATTCTGACTGGCCAATAAAACCATGGCAAATATGATTGGAACAGTTGGCTTTTACTAGCTATCTAATTTTTCTTGTAGAATAAATACTACTGGCTTTTTAATTGCCTAGGAAACACCCCATTTCACCTGTCCTCGTGTTACAATTATCATATGTAGAAAATAATATCTAGCAAATGAGAACCAAGATTTTTTGAGTGATCACAAGGTTGAATTAAAAAAAAAATTTTGTTTGACATACAGACTGACAAGCTTCCTCTGAATTAAATTTTTATTCTTTTGGAATTTCAAAGATTGAGTAATCTTCTACTGCTTTCTAGCAGTACAGTCCTTATCACTCTCAAAATGTTATGACATTCTGCTACACATCCTCCTTTTGAATATAAAAAATTAAAAATCATAATTTAAAACATCCATATCCAACTTTTAGGTTTGCCTGGGCCGCATTGAGTGAAGAAAAATTGTTTTGGGCCATATGTAAAATATAGTTAGTGCATATAAATGCACATAATAATGTTAAAAGTTTATGATCTTGTGGGGCTTCATTACTAGTTGTCCAGGACTGCATGCGGTCCACAGGCTGGACACACCTGATTTAAAAGACTTCAAAGTACAAAATGTTGTTCAGAATTACACAGAGCATTGTCTGGCATTAGTGTTTTCAGAATAATAAGCATGTCATATTTGGAGAGATACTTTTGAACCTTCATTTTAGTGCTAATAATTTTCTCTAGTATCAACAAATTATTGATGTAGTCAGAGAGCATCATAACAACACAATTATTATGCCATGATGTGGCTATACCTACAAAGATCAAACTAGTGCAAACCATGGTATTTCCTGTGACACCCTATGGAAACAAAATTTGAAAAAACAGAATAGAAAGAGTATTTTCACTTCTGAACTTTGAAGTTGGAGGAGACTCCACCAACGACAACCAATAAAACAAACAAATAGATCATCAAAATAAATCAACTCACTCAAGACACAAATGACCAGGTCCAAATCATCCTACTTCAGGCCTATTAAGGAAACACTATCATTCTGGAAGAAACTCTAATGCTGAGAAAGGTGGAATGAAAAAAAGATGACCAGGAGCAGGGTAGATGAATTCATTTACAATGGTGATGGGTGTATCATTGGAAGATCTGAATGAACCAGGTTAGGGACAGATTTTCATGGAGAAAATCTATGTGTCAGACCTGGAAGCCATCTTTTACATTTGGGCCTTCAGGCCTGCCACATTTTCTACTGTGGGAAAATGGGAGGGGGGTGTTGTATAGAGAAAAGAATGGCCTCGGAGTCTTCTTCCGTTAGGGGTGTTACTTGGAATCCTGACACTATGAGTCACTATGAGTCAATACCAACTTGATGGCTATCAATCATAAAGGTATTTGTCATTGTTGGAAAATGTTGTTTTTTGAAATGCAATTTAAAAGTACTGTATGAAGAAGCAGCTCAATCTATTCTAATTGAAAACTGATGTTATCCACATAGCTATTTTTATAGCAAATCCCACTGTGTTTTAATTTTGAAACACATTACAATTACCATCATTGGGGCTGTATGTATGAGTGTATCTTATGACTGAATGTCATACTCACAATTTGATCTGAACTGTTTCCAATGTGCAGTGAGCGATTTGCCAAATCAAAACCACCAAAGCTGCAGGTTCTCTGTGAAGCAAGTCAAATTTATAACATTTTACCACAAAATCAGCATGGTTTCAATTGTTTTCTTGGGTACAAATAACAGCAGCAAGCATGAAAAAATGTTCTGGATTATGTTCATGCATCATGTTCCCTTCCTGGATTTTTACTAATGATTTTATTGCTTCATATTGAGATCGGGATCTTCAATAAAGGGAGTTTTAAAACTATTTCCTAAGTAAGGAATAGTTTTAGATGACCCATGTTTTGGGAATCATTTGGCTACAGAATATTAACAACAACAAAATGTTCCACTTTATCGTACTTGAAATAAGAGAAAAGCTTTGAAATTTTAAGCATCTGCTCAATTGGTTGATTCAATCAATAATGACATCTTCAATCTCTGAACAAACGACAAGTTCCATTTTCAGAGATGCCATATCTGTAACCAAAGCCTGTATGGAACAAAGCAGTTTTCATACTACTACAAGAGAGAATACAGTAGGTGATATGTGCAGTGGCATAATCTTGCGGAAATAATTAGAGAAGTGAGTTCTTCTCAAAGAAACATCTCAAGCAAGAAACACTGACATTGAATACAATAGTTCTGCTTGCCTAAACAGGTCAGTGTAATGACACTAATTTTCTTTTCAAAGCTGAAAAACACAGCCAAGTGAAAGCATATTTACTTGGTGCTTAATAATGATCCTCATATGTAAAGTGTTCATTATTGAAAAGACGGTAGCCTTTGGAGCTCAATAGAACTGCCTGGTTCCCTTTCAATTCTACAATACAGATGTTTGCCTTTTCCAGAAATAAATTGGCTGGCTATTTCTATGTTTTGATCTACGCATTTACATCTTGTCCTTCAACCTTATTCCCTCTGTTTTTCTTCATCTTATAGAAAAACAGCAACAACAGCAAATCGGGACATGGTCATTATCCTTCATCATATACTTTGTAAATAATAAATGCTGTATATATAATATCTCATTATTAAGTCTGCTACCAATTAATACTAAAAGCCAATTATAAGCTCTACTACACAACCTATATGAAGTATGTTTTTATCCTCATCAAACAAGTCTTTGCTGGTGAATATGTAATTGTATTTCTTCCCTGAAAACATCAATTTAACAAGAAAGTCAACAGCAAAGGAATGCTGTAACAATTTTAAAAAGTTATCTCAGAAAGTTTATATCATCTTTTAATATCAAACATGGATTACATTTGGGGGTCTTCATATATTTGCGTATGAACAAGTATTCAGGCAGTGAGTATGTATGACAGCAGAATTCAGAGTTGGCATGGATGGTATATGGAATCATACAAACACACACAAAAAAAACCTTCACAGTTAAAAGTTGCTTTTTGGCAATATGCTATATTTCAAACAGCTGTATTGTTATGATTGCTATTGGACATATAGTTCATCACTTCCAATTACTTCACAAAAACATGCTAAAGAAAAACTGTAGATGAAGAGACTGTAGATTCTTAAATGAAATGATCATGCACATACTTTAAAAGTTCTAGGCATGCCTTGACCACTAAAATAAATTTGAATGCCCAAAACATATGTAAAAGCAACACATGTAATCAGTCCTATTGACAAGGGATGCCATAGCTCCTGAGGTTGCAGTAAACATGAATTATGATCTCAGAGGAAGATAGTGTAGAATAGTGCCTAAAATTCACAAGCAGGGTATAAATCATCTGTTCTTTGTAAAAGAGGGCTTGATCCAAGTTTTCATGTAGAAAAAAAGGAAGAGATATAGCTTTTTCAACGATGCAATCCAACGCATTCTAGTTATTATTTTATTTTATTTTATTATTTATTTATTAGACCAATTTATATACCACTCCTTTCAAAAGCAAGCAATTCTGGGCATTGTACGACAGAGTTAAAAGGAGTTAATAAATTCATTAAAAACCCAATTAAAACAAAGAATAATAGGCAAAGAGATGTTAACAATAATGGAGCATCTCACCAGTTCACCCATTCCTGGGGACCCCAGCCCTGCTGGCATAACCAGATCTTGAGGGACCTCTGGAAACTCAACAGTGACAAGGGTAGCTGGTTGTGGGGCAGAGATTCAACAATCTGGGTGCCAAAACAGAAAAGACCTGGCACCTACAGCTTATCTAGTATCTTCCTTAGCTGATGGACACAAGCTATAGCAGAAGTATTCAACTATGGCAACTTTAAGACCTGTGGACTTCAACTCCCAGAATTCCCCAGCCAGCCATGGTTGAACACACCTAGGCTATAGGCTGTAGGTATGTAGACTCCCTAGCCTACGTCATATCATAGAAGGATGTTCGTTTCCTGCTACCAATATCGGCAATACACAGTAAATAACAGTAACAACTTTACAATCAAATAATTTGCAGGACAAAATGTATTTTTTAAAGAGTATGTTATTGTCTCTTATATAAGCACATCATGTGTAGTCAAGTGAATATTTCAGATGTATTTCACCATCTGAAATATTCTCTACATACCATCTTCGTCAAAAAAATTATTTTAATAAAATACGTTACAAAGTAAGGGCAGAATCCACTAACATGCAAAGCATTGGAGAAAAAAGGATAAATTATCCTAGAAAAAAAAATTAACAGCTTTACATTGGCTACTAGCCAATTGCAGTCATAGTTTACAAGTTAGCAAAAGTGAGATTCTGTCTGTCAGAATCATTTTTTTCCCTTAAGTTTCTTGGAACGTTAGTCATGATTGCCTCAACCCGAGACCTTAATTCAAAAATACAATCCAGCTATGAACTTCCCAGGTGGCTTTAGATCCCTGGCTCTCATCCTTATTTTCCTATATCTGAGCTGGGAATTAAATGTTTCACTTTACCGAGCAATTATGGACTGCAATCCTAAACAATGTACAGATCTTTGCCTGATGAAAATTAAGAGTGGCAACCTTTTTTTAAAAAAAAAACCAACCCACTGAGAACTGTATTTTCTCAGAAGGAATAGCTATCAATAGCTACACAATGGGATGATGGTTGGATCCTCAATCAAAAAAATAGGTAGGATCCCCCTTTCCCCCTCTATCTCTTTCTTTTTATGGGTATCTTTTTCATTTCTATATTGATTTTCTCCTCAGTTCATTGCTTTCCTTTCTCCCTTTTACGCACCTTACTTTTCCCTCACCACACCTAGTCAGCATAGAGAGATAAAGAATGAGCTGAGATTCCAATCTGAGTCCCTCTACTTCTTCCACCCCTGCATGAATCACAACATTTAAAGGAGTTAATGATGCAGAGTACACAGAAATATGATTTCTCCACATCACCCACTCATCACCACTACTAGCTTGGCAGCTGGCAAAGCCACAGTTATGCTGAGGTTGCAATGCACAGGAATTGCTTTCCCTGGATATTGTCATCTGCAGCATAATGAGCTGGTTTGGTGGGCTTGCAGCCTTGCAACTGTGCCAAGAAAAGCAATGGAAATGATCCCTCCCACTTTTTCTTCTCCGGTGGAATTGTCTTGCTGCAAATCTTTCAAAAAAGGGCTTGAGGAAATCAGAATTTGTTAAGGAGCAAAGACACTGGCAGAGACGTAAGGTGCTCTGGACAAATATGGGAATAAGCACAGAAAAAACAAACATACCAGGTATGTGGTATGGAATATTTGGAAGGATATAAAAAGTGCCAACACCCCTCCCCCCAAACCCTGAGGTGAAGTTTGATGAAGTCTAGTTTTGATCTATATAGTATTTCTACTAATTTTTAGGAAGGATTCACAACACTTTTTCATCAATCACATGGAGCCAATTTGAGAGGGTATTCCAAAGCATAATTTAGAGGCAACAGGTGGGCTTTTTTGTCAACCTAGTAAGGTAGAAAGGTGAATGATGACATACCTACTTAAAATTCTTTATCTCTAAAACTGAAGCATAACTTTCTCCATATGATGGGCCAGAGAGCATCATTTGAACCATCCCACAGTTCCTCAGTTCAGAATCTATGATCTAAATGCACTGTACAACTGTCACTAATTAAATTATATTTATTTTATTTTTGATTTGTCCTGCCATTATTATTTTTATAAATCACTCAGGGTGGTAAGCCTGACTTTCCATTTCCTCCTTTTCTTTTCCCCAGAACAACAATCCTGTGAGGTAAGTTGGGTTGATTGGTCCAAGGTCACCCAGCTGATTTTCATGGCTAAGACGGGACTTGAACTCACAGTCTCCCACTTTCTAGCCTGGTGCCTTAACCACTTGACAAACTGGTTCTCTCCATGTATTTAGTTATAAGTTTATTTATTTCTTCTTAATATTGTTGATTCAATATGGAACACAAAAGTTATTTTGTATCTGAAAATGTACTTCTTGTATTGAGTTGATTCTAAAAGGCAAGGGTTTTCCCTTAAAATGTTGTCAGTTTAGGAACAAGGAACGAGAATAGTGTGTCTCAATATTTATAAAATATATCTCATTGGCCAATAATTAGGAGAAGGTTGAGGGGAGAGAAGAGAAAGGCAATGAAATGGTAAGCCTTTCAAACATCATGATGGGGGTGGGGGAGACGAAACCAAGCAATGCTGACTGCAACCTCATGGGAGCTTGTGGCCACCTTTGGTGTAAAACTCACAGACTTTTGGTGGATTCTCAAAAGAACCCTTTTTGTACAGCGATCGACTGTGGAAGCCCACTTCCTCTTTGCCGCCGCCTCTTCCTCCAGCAGGCACCGCCTCAACTCCTGTTCTTCACTTTTGCTCAAGGTTCTGTCAGTCACGGGCCGCACCAGATGCGATAGGTTGAGGTGACTGTACAGGCTTCTCTCCACCACATATGTGATGTTGAACTCGCTGACTGAATTGCACCCTCGAAGCCTTCTGTTTGAGAAGCCACAGCTTCCACCTCTTCCTAGCCTCTTGGGTTTGTGATGCAGCAGCTGCAGATCGCAGATGGAAGGCGATACACCTTTCCTAGCAGGACGCTGACAGAGAAAAGCTCTAGAACATGAATAATTAGGATCTGCCTTTTTTAGCCGGATCTGCTTCCTGACACTCTGGATTTCCTCCAAAGATACCAGGACATGATGCTTGCACCTGCTGTCATAAAAGCAAATGCTTTCTTTACTTACCCCATGATTGAGAGAGCCAAGGTTCTTCATTTCTCCCTCCGTTAAAGAACGGCAAACTTTGGGTATTTTATCCTCTTCTGGATAAGAAAAGAATGTCCCAAGTTTTTTGGGGGGTTTTATAAGGCCACGACTATCAGTTTTACTGAAGGTCTTAAGCAATTTCCTGTTTGTACCCCAAGTGTCCAGGCTGCTGGATGAAGGAGATAAGGTCAGTGAATCACTTTCATTATCCGGCTGTTTTTCAGAGGAATTATCCAAAACGAATTGTTTCTTGTGAATTCCAGAGTAAAGTGCCAGTCTACCATCTGGTCCTGTGGGAGTGTCAAAGGAGTGATCGTCCACACCTGAAAGGGAATATGCCACTATATTAGTTCTCACTAGCTAACGCGGTTGTGACAAAAGACAGAAGGAGGGGAAGGAGGAGGAGAGTGAGTGAGTGAGAGAGAGAGAGGGTAAGAGAAGGAGACAGAGAGAAGTATATCCCAAAGAGATGACTTCTTAGTCTTGTTCAACCAAATACATATGGGGATAAGTTAATTCAGATAGTCCTTGACTTACGGCCCCAATTGAGCCCAACATTTATGTTGTTAAGTGAGTTTTGTTCCATTTTATAACCTTTCTTGCCACAGTTGTTAAGTGAATCACTGCAATTGTCAAGTGCAGTAACCGTGTTACTAAAAACAGGGTCTGACCTTGTTTGTCAGAAGGTGACCAAAGGTGATCACATGACACACACCCCCCGGACATTACAACCATCACTTTTTTTCAATGCTGTTGTTAACTTTGAATGGTTACTAAATGACCTTGAACTGTTGTAAGTAGAGAACCAATTGCAGTTGAAGAACAGAAGAATCTGGACACCATCAAGGAATAAAATAGATGCAATAGAAACAATACTGGCATACTGATGTATGTCTCAGCAGTATTAGATGATTTTTGGAAAAGGCTAAATCTCTGCTGAAAATAATTAACCTAACTTAAAATAAATTTCAATCCTAAGAATACAAAAAAACAAAAAAAATCCAATAGTGAAAAGCTGAAAGGAATAGAATTTACTGTGCAAGAATAAATTCAACTATTTATATGTAGTTAATAAAATAAAATGAGAAATAGATCGGAAGATCAAAGGAAAACCAGATACAGAAGACTGAGTTTATGAATGAGAGCGGAATGCAGTGAGTGGTCTGTCAGTTTTCATATATTTAAAGGAATGTCAGAAGGAGCCAGCTGCAGCAGCAGTAGCAGCAGCTCTGGATATAGCCTGTTTTGTTTCTACAACTCTGAACGATGCCAAAGAAGTGAATTTAAAATTAGAAATAGGTAGTTTGGGCTTAATATAGCGTCATCAATTGTGAATTTATTTCCTATGACGTTTGTGTGCAATAATCATGCGGAACAGTGGACAGAATTTCTGTCTGAGGGAGTTTCCATACAGAGCGTGCCATTTTAAGTAAGGAAGGGAGAAAGTAGGGAAGTAAACTTGTTGTGTATCTATGATTACATGGAGGAGTTAAGGAAAATGATAGGTATCATCACCCATCCTCTCTCTCTATACCTATAGTCAAGCTGAATATAGGGAAAGTCATGTATGAATAGAAATACTCTATTTGGAAAGCTATATTTTAAAAAATTCCTTTCCTCCTCCTCCTGCTTATTAGTAGAGAAGGAAAATCCATACTATAGTATGATATATTTATCTATTTTGACGGTAGGAACAAGATACAGAAGGGAAAGAATCCAACAAAATACACTGAATATTTAACTTTTAACTTGAATGTTCCAAATGTTTTGATTAAACTCAAATCTTGCAATACATTCACTGTGCACTAATTTGATTCTCCTCTCAAGCAAAATTCTGGAAAGGGAAGTGTGCACTGGGTTTCATCAACTCTAAAAAGGCTAATGTTGTACTTAGAAAGGTCACAGCAAGAAATGTCTATATATTTATAGAATAACAAGAGCTACGACTCATTGTATGAGAAAAAAAGAAACACAAACATTCTTCAAATGTTGGCTGGAAGAGCAGATAACTAAAAGATGAAATATACTAAAAATTAACAGTCACTTATTTACATTACAACACAGACTTAAAACTCTGCAGAAAATAAACTAACCTAACTTAAAATGATTAAATTTCAATCCTAAAAATACCCCCCCCCCAAAAAAAATTCCAATAGTGAAAAGCTGAAAGGAATGGAATTTACTGTGGAAACATCTTTGCGTAATGGCATCAGAGACGTGTCTACGAGGACTTCTCCAAAAAAGGAAGGCCAGGAATCTGGGAGCAGTTATGGCTTTGGAAGTTTGGGGAGCAGAGAAAATGGCAGATGTTGTGTTCTAGTAATCTGGTTCCAAGCGCATTCTGGCTTGTGCTTGAAGACAAACTGGCAACTGGTGGAGTTGAACATAGC
>JANHFK010004373.1:200832-211296 GCA_036250565.1 Sibynophis collaris
GAACCACTACCCAGCACGTCTTCTTGTTAAAGCCGCTAATTCTTACCTTCAGTGCTGGGCTTTTTAATTTCTTCCACTCGGATTAATTTCTTTCTCACTCTGCGAGTAGAGTTGACCAACTTGTGCAATCTCTTAAACTTCACTGATTCTTCTGATTCATCATCGGATTGCTCTCTTGACTGGCAGGGAAGCAAAAGAAAATGTTAGTAGAGGAATCGTTGCACGGCTCAAGGCAGGGAAGCGTCTCTTTTTCCAGAGTCCTAAAACAAGGCAAATCCAGAAACTTGAAACAGCTCCTCTCTCATCCTGAATATTCACAATTCCTTCTCTCTCCATCCCTCTTCTCCCTCCTTCTCACACACAGAATAATGTAAAAAGAACGGAACATACCATTTTCACTTCTAAATGAGCACAAAGTAAGGACTCAGACGCCAAAATGTGTTCCAGCCCTCATCGTCCTCTCTGCCGCTGCACATTGTGTAACATTAGCAATCTCCACGTTGCTTTCCTACACAGCGCAGGCAGGGCACTTTCCTAGCGCTCTCTAAGCCTTGCTAGCTAAGCTCCTGTGGTTTGGGTCAGGCAATGATCTTCCTGGCCTGGCGAAAGTTCTACATTGAGAAGCCTTTTCTGCGCTGAACTGAAACACACTCATTGACTCCTTTTTTCCAGCCTTTTAGGAAAATCAAAAACAGCAACAGCAGCAAAAATGAGGAGGTGGGAAGGGAGAGAGAGAGAGAGAGAGAGAGAGGGAAGGGGAGGGAAACGAAGAGGAGCGCTCATCCTCTCCACTCCGATGTATTTTATTAGTTATAGTCATAGTTTTTTCTCTTATCCCCCATCCGGGGATTCTCATTCTAAAGATTCTCAAGATTGGTTGTTAATACAGACCGAGCATTCCTCAAGAATTGACCAAAGGAAAACTCTGACCTTTGCAGGCTCTTAGTTTAGCCCATATTCCCCAGCTTCCCATTTGGTCTCACATCTGATGCTGCCTGCTCCGTTCCAGCTGTTTTCCCTCAAGTATCCAGCATTACAGAGACAAAGAATCCTCCCTCTCCAGCAGCAGTTGACACCACAGGCTGAAACAATCCATTCCTTGTGAACCAAATCAGAGCTCTCATTTTCAAGCCAGACCCAGCGCTCAATATGCTACTTCCTCTGTTTGGCCCCATTTAGAATTTCTCTGTGCAAAAGTAGAAAGGGGGAGACCAAAAGAAAGAAGGGGGGAAAAAAAAAGAAGAAGAGGGAGACTCAACTCTTGGCTTTTACAGTACAGAACTGCCACTGTACAAGGCTTGCATTCCAAGGAAGCGGAGAAGATTCCAGCTGGAACTCTCCAAAGACTCTATTTTGGCCTTTGCTTTCACACATAGCGCTGACCAATTCATCCCAGTTCCAACCTCCCAGCTCAGAACCCCAAGAGCAACTTCCTGTGGATGAACCTTGGGTCGTTTTAAGTTGCCAGGTTGAAATTGGGCCTTATTGTCTGTGTTTTAAGTTGGACAAAATAGACCTTATTTCACAGCAAATGTATATAATGTCCATATGTACCAAGCTGGGGGCACGATGGTCCAGCAGTTAAAAGACGCTGAGCTTGTCAGCTGGAAAGCTGACAGCCCAGGTTTGAGACCCGAGCACCGCACAACGGGGTGAGCTCCCATTAACTCATCCCAGCTCCTACCAACCAAGCAGTTCAAAATCATACAAATGTAAGTAGATAAATAGGCACCACTTTGGTGGGAAGGTAACAATATTCCATGCACTTTGTCGTACAGTCCTGCCGGCCAGATGATCACAGAAGTGTCTTTGGGTAATGCTGGCTCCCTCAGCTAAGAAACAGAGCACCACTCCCTAGAGTCATACATGACTGAACAGGGGAAAACTTTAGCTATGTATCACACTAGCCATATAGGACAAAGCAAACCACCTACTGCCCCTTCTGAGGGTGCATAGGACTTGGTCAACAGTTCTTTCATGTCCTGGTGGTCCACAGTTTTTTCATGATCTTGGTGGTTCACCTTTGCCATCGTCATTATTGAATTGTGATGGCCAGAACTGGACACAGAATTCCTGCTGGGGTCTGACCAGAGCAGAGTAGGATCAACTGATTACTCTTTGTGTTCTGGGTGTCTCTGTTTCACTCTACAGTGCTTTGGGCCATTATTCAAACAATTTAGCTTTATGTGCAAATATAAATGCAGCCATATTGTCCTGCTTGGACTCTAAAATGAAATAGGACATTATAAAAATCCTTACAGAGGTACTCTTTCTCTTTGCACTTGGATATGTGTAAGCATTTTCAGAGAAAAAAATGCACTTTGAAGTGCTGTGCGTTGAATGCACATGCATTCCAGGAAAAGTATGAACTGGCCCTACGTTAAGTAATTCCCTACACAAAAAGGCATTTGCATATTAATACCAAAAGGGAACATTTTACAGCATGTGGCACTTTGGCTATCCTACTCAGAGGTCAGAATGCTTCCAATTCAACAACTTTTGAGTTGTTTGCATCTACAGGCATGCAGCTTTCTGCTTGAAAATGTTTCAACGTAGCCAATAACTCTGTGCCAAAAAAAAAAAAAAAAAAAAAGAGGGCCCCACAACATGTATAATCCTCTATCTGGAAAGCAGTCATTCTACAAAGCGATTTCTTTGCATGTTTCGAAGAAGAAAACACATGGAATTGCAATACTGTAAACAGGAACAGCTTGGTTTTCAACCACACTGTAAGCTCCCCCCCCCCCTTTTCATTCAAAAGCCCCTAATGGCTCAAGTCTTAATTATTTTGGCTAATGTCGGATGCAGAAATTCTGTAGTGAATGCTTAAGTGTTTCATTTCTAGTTTCCATGGCAACATTACATCAGATTGCAGACAGCTGGCTCCACAGTTTTAAACCATAACAAATTGACCAAGCTAGTTCAGAAAATTATCCTGGCTTTAAAGAGATAGCATGCTATTCAGCCGCCAGCAAAATAGTGCAAGGCCAACAGGGCTCAGTTTTGGCAAATATAGGAAGGCGGATTCTTTTTCCCAGCTTCTTTTGGAACAAGTGCATCCCTGACACATCAGCGATGTTCTAATACCAGCAGAAAGTGGGTCAATGCTGGATGAAAAAGCACAGGGGGACCAGATCAACAGCATTCTCCGACAATAAACTGAAACAAAACTTTTGTCAGATGGTCCAAAGCTTCCCAACCCGGGTTGTTTGGAAGTTCTCTGTGCTTCTTCGTTAACAAAGTGGAATTAGAAGTCAGGAAACCGTCTCAGTTGCTAATATGATCTTCGGAAAAGATGGACAGTTTGCAGAGCTTCTCCGCAAGCTCTGACTCCCATTGAATTCTGTATCTCAAGCCAAGCTTGTTCATATGATTTGGGGAAATATGTATTTACTGTATCTAAAGAAACAATTCCTGAAATACACGTTTTAAGCAATTGATTTATATTTCTTGATCTGTCTGCATTTATTGCTTCTTCAGTCATGATCTGCTTTCTAAATAGGCCAATATACAAATCCATCCAAGAAATGACTAATTAACATACCAAATTACTGTTTAACTCAGGGGTGTTGTGCTAGCTTAACCTTATTTCCTATCTGTATCAAAACTAATTTTTCATTTCATAACTTATGTGATTACTTACAACAAATAGGCAGCGTTTCAATAAAGAAAATATATGTTATAATGTTATATTATGCATATGTTTTATTACATATGCATTTATCTAGAGATACAGTTTCATGCACGTTAGGCATCCCAGCTTAAATGATACAATTCACTCAATTGTTAAGTAAACAAAGGCTATCTAATCATTATACTGTATATTTCTGCAAATTTGAATGGAGTCTTTACTCTTCATATACTGTTGTTCAGAGATTCCAAAAAGTGTCCGACTTGTCAGGCTTACAATTCTACAGATAAACGAATACTTTGACCCTCTAAGGCTGGCACTGGAGTTTCATCTACTTTCAATGTACATTGGTTTTTCTGAGCAGCTGTGTGAAGACTTGAAAATGAATATGATTCATTCTTACAAAACAGGAGAAGGCTATTTAAAAGAAAAACAAAAACACTTCCAGCTAGCAATTTTGATTCCGGCAAGCATTGTTAAGAAATGGAAGTTACACAAAACTGTTGAAATTAAGACAAGACCTGGAAGAAGAATTCTGCTAATATCGGTCCCAAACTATTCAGACCAGCAGATCAGAAACCGTAGATTACCGCAGACCATTTGCTAAAAAGTTTCATTGACAGTGATGTCAGCTCATCCATAGTATCATCAGTCTAAAGGTGCCCACTTTTCAGTCAGCTGGACATTCTGTAGCAAAGTAGCTGGCTCTATAATGATATAGCATGTGCAAACTTACACTTCTTTCTCAAGTCTAACGAACCTTTAAATAAGCTGGTCCAATGTTTTCACAAAGAAATAGCATTGTACAGGTAGTCCTCAACTTACGATCACAATTCAGCCCAAAATGTATGTTGTTAAATGAGAAATTTGTTAAGTGAGTTTGTCTCATTTTACGACTTTTCTTGCCGGGTTTGTAAAGTGAGCCACTGAAGTTGTTAAGTTGGTAACATGGTTGTTAAGTGAATCTGGCTTCCCTATTGACTTTGCTTATCAGAAGGTCGCAAAAGGGGATCACAGGACCCCGGGACACTGCATAAATAGGAACCGGTTGTCAAGCATCCAAATGTAAATCACATGACCCTGGGAATGTTGTGTGAAAAATGGTCATAAGTCACTTTTTCCAGTGCCGTTGTAACTTTGAACAGACACTAAACGAACTGTTGTAAGTTGAGGACCACCTGTATTACGCTTGTGCAACAGGATATCATCACACCCTCCCCTTAAAATAAGGGGAGAAGCAGACCTAACACATTTGGAGAATCTAATCATTGATTTGCCTACTTATCTAGATCAAAGCTTGGTTGTTCTTGCCTGTACAAAAGCAACCTTCTCTAAGTATTGGATTCAAATTATTCCAGAGGGATTTAAATAGACGATTGTTCCAGAGCCATATACAACATATTCTGGACTAGCCATGCTAGATTTCCAAGATAAACTTTTAAAGAGGCATTGTTATCTCTTATCTAATTAACTACAGTATTTATCTCCCCCCAAGTAGATTTTTTGACCAACCCTTTTACTCACTTGTTTAGATAATTGGTTTGAAAAAACAAACACACTTAAAGGGGGGGGGGGGAAACCCTTCAAAATCCCTGCATCTTGTTGAGAAAAAACAGAAAGCAGCTAGAAAATTAAATTTTAATCAAATGGAAAAATATGGCTGACAGAGCAAGGCACATATCTTCAAGAAAGACATCTATTAAGGGAAAGGAAAGGATCAGAAAGACTCAGCATGCTGGCTTATGACATATATAGCCACAGAGAGGAGCCCTTCCTGTTCTTTTTTCCCTTTGCAACAGGGGAAATACATCCTTTGAATATTATGTGACAGGCTCAATGACTTACCAGCTTTGGCATTTAAGAAGTCTAATACTCTGTTCTGAATAATTCTCCCTGGAGGGCTGCTCTTCTCAGCTGCGTAACTCTAAATTTTAGGCTTATCTACAGTTTACTTAAGTGAATAATATTGGACTTCACCCTCTGACAAAGTGACTGGATTTGGGAGCCACACAACTTGCTAGAGCATTCGTTTTACTAATGGCCATTTCCTATGTGAAGAAAATGGGGGAAAGGGATGAAAAAAACACAACCCATTGGCTGCTTTCTATCCATATAATTCTCCGTCTCCGGAAGAGAGGAAGAAGTTACTGAGTATAACTAAATCTATTCACCACAAAGACAGGAAAGAGAGGAAACAATGCCAGCTTTCTTGCACCAGAGGTTTGCTGACACTTTCTGACCTCTCAGTTCCTTAATAATTGTCAGTGGAGTTTCAGGGAATGAAAAATGGGTGTGGGAAGAGCAACTCATAAAACACTACTGCACCTCTGCAAAAGGAGTTTGAAATGCTAAAGATCAGGAAACTCTCACAGAAAGATGGATACATAGACAGACCTGAAAGAATGACTAACAATTTTGCCCCTCATTTTATTGGGTGAAACGGTCCACCCTCCCCACCCTGAAACAAGACTCTGCTCCAGATGTTTCCAATGACTATTCCTATTAGCCCCTGCCAGGATGATCAATGGTCAGGGATGACGGGAGCTGTTGTAACCCTAAACATCTGGAAGGACCTAAATAGGAGAATGCCAGCTTAGAACATGCAATTTTATTGTAATTCTATCATTTTTAAAATGTTCTATTCTTCTGCATTTCTTTTAAGTTTAATTATCTTTATTTTGATATAACCCCTAAAAAGCTTATGTTTATCAATTCATGCCCCCTCCCCCCTGTAGATTTGTCATTTGAAGTGGTTTGCATATATTATTATACTAATGAGCCATCTAGAGGTTTTACACTAGAAAGATGGAAACATTATAAATAATTCCTGTACCCTGAAACTAATACTTTGCCCTAGGTTATGATAGGCAATGTACACCAACAACCATTCTGATCCATCCTACAGCATGTGTCTTATTTGAACCAAACTATTTTATTACATGCTGTTGACTAACTACTGTGACCCAAAATGGTCCATCGTTATGACAGACTGAAGATGAAATTGGTGGAGTGAAGATAAGTCACCAGTCTGGCCAAAAGGTTATATACTTAGTATATTTAATTCTTAGATAAGTGAACATATTTGCTCTGGTAACTTTTAGGAGCAGGTGCTTGCAAGAAAATAACCAAGCTCAGAGAACACCAAGGGCCCTTTGTTTCAGCCCTGAGCTACAAATATTCTCCTTATTAGCTTTTCTGAACATTCAGTTCTCATCATATAATCAACTACAGCAGCATATTCCAACCATGACAATTTCCAGATGTGTGGACTTCAACTTTCAGAACATCACAGCCATCATGGCCATTGATGAGAAACCTGGGAGTTGAAATGCACACACTTATTCTTTCCTGGTTTGTTTTATTTGTCATGCTTTGGTCAGAGTGGTAATGTCAGATAACTGAATTGTAACTTCAGTTTATTTATTTTGTTGGCTTTTATATCTCATCTTTCTTCAAATAACTCAAGGTGGTGGATGTTTCCTATTCCAATTTAACCCATATATGGGGACTGAATCCAAGATCATTCAGTTGTCTTCCACAGTTGAGAATGGATTTTAATTTAAGTTTTTTGGGTAGTTCACCATATCATATTTTAAGAAACAAGATCAAGTACAGAAAGCTAAACTAAACATTTTTACATCTATTAGCTTCGTGGAGGTCTTGAGTTATGCTCCTTTAAATTAGATATATATGCTAAAAACTTAAAAACAAAATGGTATCTGAAGCAATGAGTAGCTATACATTTCCAAAATGTAATAGAATTTATTTATTAGTTTTACCGTACTTGAAATTATGTAATTGACAAAATAAATCCAACTATGGTTATCTTGTTAAATTGCATCAACTTTCCAGGATTTTGGAGAAATGGGAGAACACTCACGTCAAATGGAACATGGAAAATTCAACATAGTTCAACTTTGTATCCCTCTAGCATTTAAGCAGTAACAACAGTTTCTTCAATCAATTTGCAACAGTTCTCTACTGGGTGCCAGTCTATGTGGCATCTAATGAACAAGCATGCTCCAATGGCCATTTGAGCAAAAAGCACACTGAATATGAACTAGTAATCCAGCACCTGATAAAATGAATAGGGATTTTCTTTCAGGTATCCATGATGGTAAAATGTTATAATTTCAATTGAGGGCTTGTTTCAATAATAGAATAGTTGCTGAAACATGTTTCAAAAGATTGGCTCCAGTCACTTATTTAAAAAGCACTTACTTACTAACCAAATAAGTTCCTTCTTGATTTTGGGATGTATGGTATATATGTACACACACACACACGAAGTATGTATGCATGTACACACTCACACAGACATTACAGAGTTCTGTCCTGTTATAGAAACCTAGTTCCCTTATTGAGCAAACTATTGTAGAATTAACCGTTAAAACAATTTCATCAGAACTATTTAATCATTTCATATTTACATGCCACATGGGGTAAATACGTTGTAAGATCACCGCACAAATACTGTATGCATATTTGACTGATCAATATTTAAAATCATAAGGTTAAAACTCTTTTACAAGTTGTATAATACAGCCTTTTCTTTCATTTCTTTTTTTAAAAATAGTTTCATTAAGTTACAGAGTGAAATCACCCTAAGAAGTAACAAAAAAGAAAGAACACATGCCTGGCCTCATTGAAAATTCTCCATATTATGTTGCCTACCCTAATGGTTTTCCAATAGCTTGGACTGTAATTCCCATCAACTCCAGACAGCAAAGGAGAATTAGAAAGTACCAGGTTTGGAAATACTGAAAACTGTATTTTTTTTTCTCCCTATGGAACTATGAAATTCATATATTTGAAAATGAGGAGAGTTTTAATCTTGATTTGTATGTATGTTCCTGTGAGATGAGGCAGAGGTCCAAGAAATTCATTACTTCTACAGCATCCCCTGCTGGCTGTTTCAACTTGTGAAGCCTTGATTTTTCCCCCACTGAATATAAAATGAGAATTTGAAAGTTGTCACACGTAGGGAATGAGAAAGGAACTACAGGGCAAGACAGTGGAAAAACAGTGTTAATGAAGCTCTATTGTTCTGTCCAGTGCCCTTGGATCTGGAGCTCAATTAAGCTGTAGCTGCACAGATGTAGTTTGAACATATTATTAACTTCCAATTCCATTTAAATCTCACTGGCAAGGATCTATTATCCTATTTTCATTTGATGGCACAGAATCGAGCATGACAGCAAAATGCACTGTCAGAGGGACATTTGGTTCATGCAGGATTGCTTTGGATATTGGCCATAACTTTGCTCTGTCATAAGGAGCTCCCTGAGTTCCACTGCCTAATGCAAGCTATCTAGTGAATTGCACTCTGAACCATCCTAAAGTTTTTCATAAACCCCTCCTGAGGAGAAGAATATATCTGCCATTATTCAGCCTTCTCTAACCTAATTCTCTGTTGCCCTGGCTGAGCAAATGATTGGATTTGTGATCCAGCACATCTGGGAACCTTGAAGACTTCTATTATGTTGATTCCTTTAATCACAGATGTGGGAAAAGGTATTCAAATACTATACAAGTAAATTTTTCTCTTTGAGTGAGGAATGGAGCAAAGAATTAGATTTTCTCCCTCCACTCATCCCCAACAAAAACAGAGTATGTTTCGTGTTGAATATGTACTTAATTCTTATATAATTTAGATTTTATGTACTACTTAGCCACTTAATCATACCATGCTGCCTTTTACTACTCTCACGTTCCCCAACGAAGAGATTTTTGAGATTGTAATTATGAGACTTCTCAACCAAGATGGAAACTTTAGAAGATGCTCTTCTGTAGGCACTGAGCATGGGGAAGAGACAGAAAGAGAAATGAAAGAACTATTGTAGCTAAGAAGTTAAGGATAACAGGAAGCAATCTTGTATTAATTTACTTAAAATATATTTAAAATCTGGCAATAAGTGGGAGGAATAATCCATTACTTTTTGGCACTGACAGTGAGATTTAAAAAAAGATAAATTTTAAGGCTGAAGCTAATATTAGTAGTATTTTTTTAAACTGCCTTAAGGCCACCTATTTCACTAAGACAAAATCATGCATAGTGATACATAAATCTATATATGTAGATAAATTGAATCCAGAGAGAAACATTTTTATTGTCTTTATAGAAGGATTATCACAATATGTCAACTCCAATCTGCTTTTGATGAGGTTATGTTTTAGTAATGGTTTTCCCTGTCTCTGTTATTTAATTATATTTATATTTGCAGATATTATTTGATTAATAACTTGTGATCTTATTAGAAATTTCACAAGGCACCAGCAGGGAGAACTATTGAGAAGCAAAAATGATAATATCTTACACATTTAACACTAGCATTGTAATCTTCCCTTCTACCTTTCTCCTCCCCCTTATCTCAATCCGTGTTGAATATTTTTCTGTGTTAAATATGATACTTTTCTCAGAGAGGCTTGTTTTCTTGATACTCATAACATGTCACCCACACACTGACAGGGCTATATTACTCTTAATTATAATTAGAACACTAGCTCGACCTTGACTGATAAGGTGAGTTGACAGTCTCTGTGTCAGCCGGATCTCCAGCATGGGTTTTCACTTTGACGCTTGCTTGCTATCAGCTGCCATAGTAATGGCGAGGGAGTGGGGGTTTGGGAAGTGTGCTGGTGTGATGAAGGCCCAGGTAAACTAAAGGGGAGGTTTGCTCTCCAGAATTACTGCGTTGCTAAATGGAGTTGTTTATACCCAGTCCAGGCCAACCGTCCTAGAACTCCAAATGGATGAAAATACCTGAAGATGTGCCCCACATGACACTATGCGGGACGTGGATTGGACATTCAGCCTGGGCCCCGGGGGGGGG
>JANHFK010004373.1:307554-318118 GCA_036250565.1 Sibynophis collaris
GGGCTTGCAGAGTCATCAGGGCTTGCAGTCAGCTGCATGACTCAGCATTACACATTATGTAAACCAACAGTTAGTTCTTACACAACTTACAGTAGCTCTAACAAATGAGACAGACCACATGGACCATATCAATTAACAATTTAGTGTGTTGAAAACCATGTGTTGAAGCCATTCTGAGATGGCTTAGAATCTTTCAATGGGAATTCAGCAGCCTCTTACTCTGTTGTGCTGATAACATTTCTTTGTTCCAAAACAGCTTCTTTGAGATCCATAATGGAGCATCCTGGGAAGTTAAAATGCTTTGATATTACTTTGTCCTTGTTTTGAGTTCTGATGTCAAACTTGGGCCCATTAATTCTTTTGTGCAAAGTCTGTCCTACTTATTTTACAACAGATCATCGCTGTCAGATGACACCATATATCATGTTAGAGAAACGATATCTGAAGGTGCCTCTAATTTTCTATATGATGTCTCTGGGAGCTGTGATGGTGCTACTAGTGTATATATGGGAGCAAATAAATCTGGATTTTTATCTAGGTCTAGTGGCCCTCTGGAATATAAATTAGGATTCAATGCATCACTCTTCTATTGTCTCTAGTGGTGGTGAGAATCTGCTTCAGATTGGATGGTTGTCCATATGCAAACATAGTCCTGCTACTCTATCTGAGAAAGTGCAGTATCATTGTCCACTATAGCTTGTAGCTAATTAATAATATGATTGAATAACTTGAGTTGTTAGGTGTAGGTGATAAACAGTGGTGTTCTGTTGCTCTAATTTGATGCTCCGCTTTTTCAGGAACTGATTTGGCTCTACTGTTAATTTTCTGAAGAACATTGTGTTTATGTGTCTATTGAGTTATATCACTGTAATAGCAAAGAAATGAACTTGTTCTATAGTTGGGTTGAAACTAAGGTTAAATGTGGAGTAAAAGCTGCTAAGGTTCAACAGAATGTGAACATTTTTTTCCAATGATGATGAAAATATAATCAATGAATTTCAAGTGAAGAAAAGGTTTCTAGCAGGTAAGAGCTGAGAAAGTATTGTTTTAGGTTGGTCAAGTAGATGTTGGCTTAATATGGGAACATTCATGTGCCCACAGTTGTTCTATCATCTGCCTGTCTGTCCCTCAATCCATTATCTATCTGTCTGCCTGCCTGCCTGCCTGCCTGCCTGCCTGTCATCCATCCATCCATCCATCCATCCATCCATCCATCCATCCATCCATCCATCCATCCATCCATCCATCCAGTATAATCATCCATTTCAAACCAATGGGTGGTGAACAATCATCAAAATAGTTAAAGTCCCTTACAAAAATAAATTAAATAAAAATAGTAGTCAAGAGATATTACAATCTGTCAGTGTCAACATAAATATGAAATGGGGCCCTTCCAACACTCAAGACCGCTGGTGCAGATTTTCAAGGCCTTTTGAAAAGCCAGCAGGGTCTGGACCATCCTAATCTCAGGAGTGATGGTTTCCAGAAGGCGTGTACTATGGAAGAAAAGGCATGCTTCCTGTTCCCCACCAGGTGATATTCCTTGGCTGATGGGACCTAGAACATGACCATCCTGCCTGGCAGGAGAAATAACTGGAAGAAGATGGTCTCTCAGGTAACCAGTCCTAAGCCATGAAAGGTTTTAAAGGTAAAAACCAGCACTTTGAATTGTACCCAGAAACATACTGGTAACCAATGCAGCCCCCATAGGAGTGGTGTTAAATATGTCAAAAAGCTGACACTATTTACAACCCATGCATTCTGTACCTGCTGAAGCTTCTGAATGCTTCACAAAAGCAGCCCCATGAGGAACACATTGTAGTAGCCCTGAAATGTTGTTGACAAAGATGAAGTAGTTATGAGTGAAAACATCCATGTTAGCTAAAATGGTGTTTGGGATTTGGGGGTGACATATTGTGTAGTATTTATTTAATAGCTCATGAAATGTGTTGAGCTATGATTCCCAGCAGTATGGTCATTGGGAATTATAACTGTGAATGATGGGAATTGTAAGCCAACACAATTGACAGACAGCTAGTCGAGGAAAGATATTTAATGTATTAGTATTAATACTCTACCACAGGGTTAATTTTTATATTGCCCATGTGAGGGAATCATCCTTACTAATTTGAAAAGATTGTTTAAACAAAATAAAATCCCAATTAATTTCAGTGGATCTATTCCAAATATTTGTTCTCCAACTCATTTAAATGGGCAACAGATTTCAAATTCAAGAAACATTTTTCATTCTTGCAGACCTGAACAACCAGGAAGAAGATTTCTGTTCTTGCCACAGATAACACTGGGACATTAGGATGAAACAATTCTCATGAAAAGAGGCTAAGGATTTTGAATGAAGAACAATTTAGAAAATCTGTCATTTCCTGTAAGGAGAACTCAGTTGAAAAGTAAATGTTTCTACCAAATAGCACGCAAAGTAAGTAGTTACTTTATTTCACGTTGTGTGGATTTTCTATAACTTAACATTTCAAATTATGTTTAAGGAACACAGAAAAAAGATTTTGAAAGAGGGTGAATATAGACTTAATAACAGTTCAGTTATTTTCTCAATTAGTATTTTGAGCAGGTAGCGAACAGAAGGATTATTATTAATAGGGAGGAATTTTTCTCTCTAAGACCAGTCAAATGCATCAGTGAGAACACAATAGCTTTTCAGGGCTACGATTGCATTGAAATGCATTTTTTCCAGAATGTTACATGAACAAAGTAAGGAGATTCGCTGCTTTAAAAACATGTCAAAAAGACAAAAATGTCCATCTATTGAAAGAACTAGAGTAATAATGTTTCAAGAAAAACCACGTTTTGCCTAATTCAGAATGCATTCTTTGTAACAATTACGTTATCGATGGAAACTGATTTGATATTCTATTTAAAAATAACTATGTATATATTCATTCAGCATTTAGCACACAAAAATGTTTATATCCTTGCAACAAAGATGTTACAGGAGACATAGTCACCTCCCTTCAATTCAGCTAAAGAGATCCCTGTTTGTAAAAAGCCTTCCCTGTTTCCTTCAGCTGCAGCATCAGCGAATGTGCCGCAGATCTAAACACAGAGAGCATTCAAGTGTCAATGCAGCATCTAGAGCAGAGGAGGGCAATTATGGTCCCTTTATGTGGACTTCAGCTTCCAGAATTTCTAAGCTATTATGGTTGGCTGAGGAATTCTGGGAGTTGACATCCACAGGTCATAAAGGGACCATAATTGCCCAACCCGATCTAGAGTTTCAGACAAGTGTGCATTTGAATCTGCCACTTTATTTACATTTTGATGTAGCACACCCTGTACAATATCTTTAAAATATAAATAGAAGCTATATTGAAACTATTCTAAACTTAACATATTTTTGCTGAAATTATGCAATGCTTTGATAGTAAGACTATAGGGAGGTATTTCAATCATTACCGTTTTTTCTTTTAAAACCCTCAATTTGCTAAGCATACTAAGGAAGTGGGCTTAGAAATGCATCAAAGGTAATGTCACAATAATTGAATAAGAGTACATAACTAACTGTGTAATCTTAAATCCAACATAGTTCAAGAAATCTTGCTTATAGATAAGTACTATATCAAGGCTACATCATCAAGGCAAGCTAAATAATCTAAATTCTTTAAATATATGAAAATTGACTGAATTGGAGTTCTGCAAACTAAAAGGGAAACATAAATACCAATAATTATCATATTATTTAAATAGGTAGTTCTGTATACAAGCCAGATGTTTTCCTAGAATTAATTTTTTCTGGTTGTGAGGTCTAACCAATGAGAAAGAAATACCTGCATAGATAGAATATGTCTGCTAGATAGAAGTTCTCTAAAGATAAGCTCTAATATGAGTTTGAAAGCTCGCAAGACAAAACCTCTGGTCCCGATGACTGACCCAGATTGGATCCTGAAGCATTATCCTGAGACACAAATATTCACCTTAGTCCTAGTGTAGTGTCTTTACAGTCTGTGTCACTGCCAAATCGTTTCCATCTACTAATTTCCCCAATTCTTGCTCTTTAATACTGTTTTAAATAGTGAAATCTTTTATATCATGCAGATTGGAAAACGTTAACTCTCACCAATATTGCTTCATCTGGATTTCAGAGTAGTTCTGCATAAGCTAGTCCTTTACAAGCCAGATAGGTTATTCTGGTGTATTTTGGATGAAAAAAAAAAATCAAATTTAGTTGTATGCAACTGACATAACTGACAGTTGTCACATAGAGCCTGAAGCTGGAAGAAGACATCATCTGAGACACAAAAAATAATAACAGAATTTCTCTTCACTTACAGCTTCCAAGGTTAAGGATTGTTATTGGCACCTGCTCTATTGCTCAGTAGAATAACATAGAATGTCTTTTCAACTTTTTAGTCTAACTTATATGTAAGCATATATCAGTAACATTGCAGAAGGCAGAAAGAATAGTCAATTCAGTCCCAAGGAAAATACCAGAAAGTATAAGGAACAGGCAGAATCCAAAGAAGGATGAAGAACTTTTAGCATAAACTGGATCACACTTTGCATGGAATAGTAGAAGGAAAACCAGACAGGCATTCTCAGCAGTTGACTGCCTTCTGCTCATATATGCAATAGCATCAAAGAAGCACTCTTAAATTCTTCAGGGGTTCAACTGTTTCCATGGAATGTGGTCTCCTCGTGAAAAATTCCTGCCCCCACTTTGTTCCTAAGGAATCCAACCAAGAACTGAATGTGCAGTTTCAATAAGAAGCATATGGAGTGATGAGAAAGGAACAGGACAAATCATCCCTGGCAATCAATAGATTCATAGATGTCACATCTGAATTGCACACATATATTCATGCTCTGCCACCTAGATTCTGCTTTTGTGGATTTCAGGGTATGAAGAAGTAAACACCACGAAGACTTTATATTTTCATTTTTCTCAAATGGAAAAATTCTAGCAGGGAAACAAATCGCAACTTGGCTTGTATTAGATTACAGACATGTACATGCAAGCTGTTTCTTCTCTTGAGTCTTGTGCAGGCAGCTTTTAGCAGTGAGTTAAATACGTTTTTTTAAAAAAGATCTAGCACTGAAACTATTCACATTCCTACCCAAAAGAAACAAAAAGGCATTAAAATCACCATGTAATCATATGCACCATAACTTCATCCCTCTGGGAGCTGTAAGAATGAGGGATCATGCCAAGGCATGCTCTCACATGCCACACAGTCTCTGATCTCAAGAGACTGGAGTTGTTGACAAGTCACATGTTAAAACTTCCAAATGGATGGGCATTCTGCAACACAGAACCCTGTGTTTGCCTAGCTCTATTTTGGCTCCTCCTCTGAACCTTGCCAACTAATATATTAATTGAGATGCACACATTGTTACCCCAAATTGACAGATCTATAATGTCATCCATTTATCATGTTCATACATGCATACAAAGGTATGTTATTATTTAATATCTCCCTTTGGAGAACTGCCTCATTATTTGGGATAGCAAAAGCAACGGATGAAAATAAAGTTTCCTTGATCTATGAGAAAATATAAAACACCCTTTTGGGAAAAATAGTAAGGATTTGGGTAACTTAAACATATTTATGCATTAAAATGTACTTGAGCATTGCCATATGCAGAAATAAATATTTATTTACACAGTATATTTTGGTGTGTTTTTTTTTCTTTAAGTTATGTCTGATTCTTGGAGACTGCCTGGAAAAGTCCTTGCCGTTTCCTTGGTAAGGTTTTTCAGAAGTGATTTGCCATTGCCTCCTTCCTAGGACTAAGAGAAAGTGACTGGCCCAAGGTCACCCAGCTGGCTTTGTGCCTAAGGCAGGACTAGAATTCATGGTCTCCTGGGTTCTAGTCTTACCAACTAGTTCAAACTAGCTCTCCATAGATTATGAGACACCAACGTATTTTCATAACCCTGCTCATCTACAGCATTATCTCATTTCCAGTTCTTCTATATCACTCCATTTCAGCGAGTTCTGAAAAACGTACAACATAAAGAGAAAATTAAATATAACAAATAGAACCAGGGCCAGTGACTAAGATAACACCCCCCAAATGCTCTGTCAAAAAGACTTGCTTCCAAACTCTGCAAAAACCCATCAGAGAAGTTTGCATGCAAGGTGTTACAAATCTATTTTAGAGATTTGGTTACATTTCATTTCTAAATTTTACTTCAGTATATGTCAGGTAGTAAGTTTGTGACAGAAATTAAGGGTGACCGCAGAGAAAGACTGTAAGTCCCTTTCCATAAAAGCCACGCAAATAAGCATTTCTTGTGGCTTTTAACATGCTAAGTAATTGATTGGACATACTGTTCAGTTTAACTCCATCTTTCATGGTAAACATCCTTGTAGAAATATACAGTATTCTACCATGCAGTTAAAAGAGGTTGTTGTTTTTTGCTTTGCTATATAATCTTAAAAAAAAAATAAAGAAAAAAGTGAGCTATATTTGCTCAGTATAGAAACATACACATTCTTTCTCTTTCTGGCTGGCTTATTAGCAAAATATTATTTTCAGTGAAAACACATTGCAAGGGTTATATTAATTCCAATGCCCATATGATTTCAAACATGGACCATCTCCAGTGTTAAAGTCCTATTAAACACATGTGCCAAAATGGCATCCCATCTGCTCAGCAACTGTTCAAATCCCCACGACACCTGCTTAGGGTGAAGAAAGAGCACATGCTTTGATACAGGTTTTGGAATAACTATAATACAAAGCAACTGTTATGTGAACACTTTGGATAACAGCAGCTTCAGAAAGTTTTGAAATGTTTTATGTCCAGTTTAATTTTGCAAGCGAAACAGAATAGTTCTCCTACCCTAGTTCTGACATTAAATATATTTGAGGGATTTTCAATATTAATAAAGTTTAGTCTATATTAGAACAAGCATGAAGTATATCACTATTATTTAAAACAATTTACTATCATTTTGTTAGAAGGTTGTCCCTAATTTTGGAAGACCTTTTGGAAGGAACAAAAATATGAATGGAAAAAAAACTAAAGAATATTGGTCCATTAGCTAGTTTTTAAATTAACAATCAGAAGATGCAAAAATATGGAATAGAAAACCAAAATCTGTACAGTTGAAAAAAAAACAGGTTTTGGCATCAAGAAAAAAATAAAATGGTTGAGTATTACCATGACTAATATGAATTGTATGTTATTTCAGAATAATTATGAAATGAAATTAAGAAGAACAGGCTACAACTATCACTGTTTTGGAGAATCTCTATTATAAAAATGAATGTACAGTATTGCTTAGAATAATGCTCTTTGTTTCAAACATCCCTATTTTGACAATCAATGTATCGTTTAAGCAAAGGCAGAAAGATATAACTAGTTTCTATGGCAAGGGAAAAAGCCAAAGACTAAATATAAAATTCTCCCAAATGCAAAGGAACAAGGAGGATTGTGATTGCCTGATTTAAAAATGTATTTTGCAGCCAGCTGTTTAGTACTGCTAAGAAATAAAACAAATTTTGAATTAGAAAAACATGACCTGAGTTTGGATGGCATGGTTTTCTATGATATGATAATTAAGGTTAATGTAGATTTTTACAATCATTAGGCCATAAGTTGAGAATATGAACTATATAAATACTCATATATGCCCCAAAATGCATGTGCCTTAGCACAAAAAACATTTTCTAGGAAAGAAACAGCAGGTAAATAGAATATATAAGATGAAATCAAGAGAACAATTGGCTACAGAGAGACTGTTGGTGAGGATGAATAAACCAGCAGAAATGACAAAATTAAAATTTCTGCTTAGAGAAAGAGCAATCGCTACATTTATAAGTGACTGGAAACCACTTACGGATTTTTTACTGAAAAAAATAAAAAGATGACTTGATTTATGGATTTTATGATTAGAAAGAGTAGATTATGGAAAGAAGGAAATGTCAGCATAATCTTAGAGAGAGAGGGTAAAATATAAACATATTTGTAATTTCTGCTAAGATGATCAGAAGCCATTATTACTATTATTTTTTATTCATTAAACATGAAACTCAGTCAACTGATTATTATTATTATTTCTTTTCTATTTCTTTTATTTCTTTTTCAATTTTCTGCTATGTGTATTTCTCTTCAATTTAAGTTGCACTGATTTTATTCTGGAAAAATTTCATATATATCATAATGATATAAATATAATTATATTTATAATTATATTATTATATTTATATCATTATGAGTATAACATTAGGATCTCTCAATTTCTCTCTTTCTCTCTCTCTATCCATCCCTCCATCCATCCCTCCATCCATCCATCTCCCTAATTTTATACTCATAATATCAATTTTGTGAGTTAAATAGTGGAAAACACAAAAATGCTCAATAAGCTTAGTGGTAACAGAAACATTTGTCTACAACTGATTTTTTTGCCTAGAAAATGTTGATTTAAAAGCTATTGTAGCAACAAATGACATGTTTAGAACATTGAACATGATTCCATGAAGAAAAAAAATCTAGATTAATGCAAACGTATGTTTGCTGCCCTCACAGCTTCCATAACTGTTCAAAAAATTCTATACTAACCTCTGATTACGATGTTCTTATTTAATTTTTCTTTCTCAGATATAAACACTGCCTTCAGATATTAAATAGATTCAGCTAAAAAATGAAAACCATCAAGGTCAAATCTCTCTCTAGTCATGGACGCCCACTTGGGCTAGTCAGTATAAGATTGCTATAATAAAAAATTATCCCAATTTTTGCCTCTTTTTTCTCCTGGCAATATATTAATCGAACAAAGATAATGTCTCTATGGAACTGGATGAATTTTATAGCTTGCCTGTCTAACGGGCTCATGAAGCCTTGGCAAGTGAAGAATGTTTAACTGTTCTGACTAGTAATTGGGCCACAAAGCCTCTTAGTGAAGGAATTCTTGTTAATTTTCTCAATGCAATTAAGTTTCCGGGAGCAGCCCTAGAAAAATTAAACAAAGCAGTGTCTCTCAAGCATTCTGGTATCATGAAACTCTTTTCCTATAGGATTGTCAAGAATGGACTGCTAAGATCCAGGGTGCACCCTCAGGTCTTGTACCAAGAACTGGCCTCAGAGCTGGTCAAGCTTATTGGACAGATGGAATAAGAAAAAACACATCTTTCTTTGGTCAAGAGCAAAGTGCAATTTGTTCATAATTTGTTATTCATGTTCAGGAATCAAAATATGGTAAGTTCCAAAGCATCCCAAGTGTTTCCTGAAACATAATTTGAGGATAATTGCCAGAAGGTAATAAAAGGATTTGGCACTCTTTACAAGGGATTCATTCCAGGAAAATGAAAGCTAGACTATGAACTCTCAGAAGCAACTCAACTGGAAAATGGCACTGTCTCCAGAGGATAGAACAAGGATAGAATCTCTCCTTGTATCTAGCCAGAAAATAACTCTTGTTTGCCATAATGATTGTATGAGAACAGTTAAGGTAACAATGACTATATGCTTAATCAAACATGTGCAATTATTTCCACAGTATTTCGGGCCTTCCTATTCTTTTCTGGTGGTTTCTATCAACTGCCTGATTCTTTTCCTTGGCACATTATCCTGCAATGAAACCCACAATTGTGTTGAAAGTAAAAATTGGCAATCACTCTCAAATATAACTACTGTAGAATTTAATTAAAACTATCAAGTAATATTTGTGTGCTATTTGTAGAGCCAAGTTCAAGATGTATAGTTTTTAGTAACCATTTTTAGAAACAAATGATTAGATTATGTGCCATCAAGTCAATGTCAATGTGTCTATTAGTGACACATAGATTACCCATAATTAAAGAGTATATGATAAATCCTTGTTTTCTGTGTGGTATGGCAATAACACTATGATACCCATAAAGGAAATACATTTTTAGTGCATTTATGAAATACTGTAAAGATATTCAGCCATTCCCTTTTCAATACTAATTCAGTAAATGTGGAATGTGAGGATATATCACAACTATGCATCACAAATTTGACTATTTGCTTCAAGGTATTTAACAGGAAGCAAAAATAAATAAGTGAAGCTAATGCCAAACCTTCCAAACATTAGTTATACAAGTATCTGACAACAGTTGTGTTGAAAGGCAGACTCTACATTAGATACCTAGATGGGGACTTCAAACATCATAACACTCATAGAATGAAGAGGCTTTAACTCCATTGTTTTTAGCATCCATAGATTTTCTATTTCTGTTTCTACAGAAACCTTTATTCCAAATTCTATTATAATTTTACAATTGATTTCCCAGAAACTATTCGTCTCCTACTCATATCACATGCTATTTACTATTAAAATTGCAGTACAATATAGTACATTGTCAACAAAGAGACACAGTAAAAGGCTTATCCAAGAAAACTGATGATAATAAAAAAGAATGATAAAACGTTAGCTACATAGATACAAAATATGGTAATATTAATGCACTTAAAACATTTCAACTAACAGATAAGTGTTCAAAGAATAGCATTTGTAGAAAAAATCATCTCTCATGTACTTGGTAGAGCCTTGGTAGCGCAGCGGTCTAAACACCCTGTTATTAACACCAGATGCCTGCAATTACTGTAGGTTCGAGGCTC
>JANHFK010004378.1:18761-30582 GCA_036250565.1 Sibynophis collaris
TTTCGGCCTAGGAGCCGTAGCTTAAGGATGAGTGCAATATAAAAAATGCAAAAATACAAAAATTTCTCCACGGACCATCAAAATTTTCCCAGGGACCACCAGTGGTCCCCGGACCACTGGTTGGTGACCACTGTTCTAGAGGACAGGTCCTAGATGTAAAAACAAATGTAATAACAGTCCCAATTATCTAACGTATCATGTATAAAGACCCTAGTTCACCACTAGAGCACATGCTTTATACAAGAAACATGTCTTAACTTCAGGCTTTGGCATCTTCATACGGGACTAGGAAAATTGATTGACCGACCTCGTAGATTCCAAGCTACATTTTGTTAATCATAATGAGCCAAATTTGGCAGGATTCACATTTTATACTAAGCCACGAATGGTACTTTACAAACACAAAGGCTGATTCACATCATATGCCAAGCCAACGTGAAACTACATTATGGCATGGCTCAACAGATATCTTACTTGAAATCTTGAAGGCTGATAAGGCTTAACATTGTATCTGTATCAGCCTTCTCAATCAAATCTGTGGTATTGGCAGTCTACAGAATTTCCAATTTGGAATTTTTGGCAATCTGAAGATCAAATTTGGAAAGAACAGTAACAGTACTGAGTCAGATGTTTGACTTAAGACAGCTTTTTGTGCCTTTGCATCTGGCAGTGTGAGAGCTTCCCCATCTGTTAGAAAGCTCTGTTATTGTATCTAACAACTGTGGTTAATGGATTCTAATATTTATTGATAAACACAATATAAATTTTGAGTATAAGAAACAAAAGTAAAGTCCATAAAAAGATACAAATATATTTTTGTCAGCATATGATAATGATTACAGCCATAGTAATGTCAATATGTGATTTGGAAAGAACTGTTATTTTGGAGAATGTATTATACATGATGTAGGAAGTAAAATTGGCATCCAACTTAATCCAACTTTTGTTGTACCTGCCTTAGAATTGACAATAAAGATATTGAAATAGTAAATACCATCTATATTTTAATATCAACCATCAACAGTTAAGAAATATGCCATAGACTAGTGCTTGGTAGAGCAACTTTGAAGACCTTGTAAAAGATATTCAAATGCTATGATTAGGCACAAATGTTAGGCACAAACCATC
Organism: Sibynophis collaris; assembly: GCA_036250565.1. Taxonomy (NCBI): domain Eukaryota; kingdom Metazoa; phylum Chordata; class Lepidosauria; order Squamata; family Sibynophiidae; genus Sibynophis; species Sibynophis collaris. The sequence continues at coordinate 19,890 of JANHFK010004378.1, forward strand.
AGATCCACATATGAAAAGTTCAATTAGCTACTGTATTGCTCATACCTCTTATACAGAAATCTTCCAGATTGACGTTTTGCACCTAGTTCAGACTAGATACGATTCAACAGTATTAAAGGGGGATCAGACTGCCTTTTTTGTGCCTACATAAAGCCTAACCTAATTGCCTGCTGGACTCCTTCCCTTGGCTCAGCTGTTTTCTGTCTGGCATCTATACTTAAAAAAGATCAGAATTGTGCAAGTCACGATGTTCCCTATCACACTCCATGGAATTGAAAGTTAGACTTAAAGAAGTAGGATAGGAAAAGCATTGATGCATTGAGCATTGATCTCAAAGGTGCTTTTTCAAAAGGCAACTGGACTTTCTGTTTTTTCTTCTCTTCTTGAAGATGTTTCACTTCTCATCCAAGAAGCAGCCTCAGTTCTGACTCAATGCTGAGAAATGGAAGGATTTATATTCCTTCTGCTCATCTGGTTCAGTTAGTGCCCTCCAGGTCATCTGAACCAGAGTGCAAACGCCTGTGTTGTTAACAGGAGCTAGTTGCTGTTGTATCCCACCCACTTTGCTGAGAGAGGACTGTTCAGTTTTAACAGTGATGGTCTTTTTTTAAAACCCCTCTTTCAAGCCAGTGGTCCCCTCTGTCCAGAAAGTGGACTTATGAGGCCTTTGTCATTCAAATGCAGATGGATTGCTGAATCTTGTCCTGATGGGTTTGTTCTCCTATGTTGTGCCATGTGTTTGTGAAGTGGTTGTTTTATTTAAACTCCAAAGAGGCCTCAACTACTCTTAGAGAGCTACTGACCCACCTTCAAAGTGCTAACAACCAAGATGACTGCAAGGAATATAAATCCTTCCCTTCCCCAGCATTGAGTCAGAACTCAAAATGCTTCTTCGATGAGAAGCGAAATGTCTTCAGGAAGAGAAGATAAAAGATAGAAAGTCCAGTTGCCTTTTGAAAAAAGCACCTTTGAGACAACCCTGACCTGGATGACTGAGAATCTCCATAGACATTGAGCATTGATGCTTTTGAACTTCGGTGTTGAAGAACCCTGAGAATACTGTGAACAGCCAAGAAAACAAACAAATGGATCATCAAACAAATTATCCAGATTTCTTATTTGAGGCATAAATGACCAGACACAAATTATCCTAATTTGGATGTATTATGCAAAGACTCAGCTCTTAGAAAAAGGCTCAAATGCTGGAGAAATGTGGAATTGAAGAGAGGAAGAGGATGACCAGCTGCAGGGTGAATGGATTCAATCACAGTAGCGCTAAATGAGTGCACCATTGGGAGAAATAAAAGAACAAGTTAGGAGTAGATTATCATGGAGAAAATGTTTTCATTTTAATTATTTTTATTTAAGTTTGTAATAAGAAATAGAAATAAAAGAAATAAGGAAATAGAAATAAAAAGGAAGATAAATGGGAAAAAAGGTGTAAAGAGAAAGAAAGAAAAAAAGTAGTGGCTTCTGGCTTTTTTCAGTACAGTAAAATACAAAAAAAGTCACAGCAATTTCCAAATGAAAACAAAATTACATTGATTCCTATCTTTAATTACAACAGTCAGTTTTGCCAACTCCATCAATTCAACTCCATTACCTTTATCTTCTATTTTTCCATGTGGGAATTAGTATGTCTTTTCATCTTGTTGCATATAGAATTCTTGCCATTGTCAGTATATATAGTAACAAAGTTCCAGATTTTCTTTCAAAATCTTTCTCCATCAAATGTAAAAGAGAAAATTCTGGTTTCAATTTTATACTTATTTTTTAAATGTATTAAGAATCTTCTGAATTAAGATAAACATCTGATTCCAATATTTCTTTATCTTATCAAAGTTCACCAGAAATGATAAGAACTACCCTTTCTACAGTTGCATTTCCAGCATACGTTTGAAACTTCCTTATACATCTTTGATAATTTCTCAGGTATTAAATACCAACGATATGGAGAAAATCTATTGGCGTTGAAAATGACTTGATGGCACATAATCATTTTCAGTTGATAAAATATTCACACAATAGTTAGTTGCCATCTCTACAAAAAAGAACAGCTAACAAATCATGAAAGAAATATTAAGTGGAAGGTCAATGTTTTATCCATGTATTTATGTGAAAATAATACTATTGTTGTAGTTAAGATTTAAGATTAAGAATTAAAATTGCAAATAAATAATAATTTTGTCTTAGCAGAACCACTTGCCTGAAAAGAAACCACTTTAAAAATCCATCCTAATCAAAAATATAAAATGTAATAAAACATTTGTAGCTTATGTAATTGTATTTAAAAATGCAATTTTTATTATAAAAATAATTTTTAAAAATTTCTTATGTTTATACATGCGCACGCACGCGTACACACGGTTGGTACAATTTATAATACTTTATGTTATAAAAATGATGCCAGTTTGCATATCACATTTGGCCGCTAGGCTAAAATAGAGCTGAATATTTCAACCTTTGTGGTTACACATTCATTGATCTTCCTAGGATGTTATTTTATCATTAGATGGTGAATATTGTTTAATTACACATAGACTGTAATCTGAACAAACAATTCTATTTGTTAAGTTAGGTTTTATATTGTATGAGATTTTTGCATGACTCATTTCTTTTTTATGCTACCAATAACAAGTTTTCTCTAGTCAAAAAGACGAGAAAAAAACAAATATTCTTGTAAAAGATTGTCTTCTATGCTTTTGGTCTTCTGAATGGCTAAGATCTCAGCAAGGCCTTAACCTTGGGGAAAAAAAGACTTGAAAAAAACTTTATAGTACAAGAAATGTTCTTGATTGTTGAACTTCCCATAACCAAGGTATTGTTTGGATTAGTTGTGGTTATTACTGCAATTATGTTTTTGTTTTTAATCTGCTTGGGGCCAGGTTATTTGAATCTATGTACTAGCCTCTGCCTAGTTACATCTACTTGGCCAACCAAATTGGAAAGACAGTGTAATATTATGGGTCCCATCTATTTTATTTTATTTTATTTTATTTATATTTCACCTTTATTGTTTTTACAAATAACTCAAGGCGTCTAATACATGCAACACACCTTCCTCCTTCTCTTTTCCCCTACAACAACAATCATATGAAGTAGGTTGGGCTGGAGAGAGTGACTAACTCACAGTCTCTGGTTTTCTATACTGGCGCTTTAACCACTAGACCAAACTAACTTACAGAAGTACATCTGGTGTGTCCAAGAAAAAGTGCCTTCTATGTGGTGGTTCATTTCCTATGGAACATCATTCCCCCAGAGATAAGATTGACTCCATGTTGATATTATTTCAAAAGGCCCTGAAGGGTTCTATTAGCAAGTCTATAGAGATTCTCAGTCATCTAGGTCATGGTTGTCCCAAAAGTGCTTTTTCAAAAGACAACCAGACCGTTTGTTTTTCCTTGAAAGACATTTCACTTCTCAACCAAGAAGCTTCTTCAGCTCTGACCTGGTATGAGAAGTGAAAGGTCTTCAAGGAAAAACAAAAAGTCTGATTGCCTTTAGAAAAAGCACTTTTGGGATTAGGGACCCCAGGCTGCTACAGAACCAATCAAGTGATTGTTGTGACTGTACGGGTGGGGGAGGGACTTAGTCTTGTAGATTTTAATTTTGTAAGCCACACAGAATCAATGTGTTAGTTGGGCACCCATATAAATACCGGTAAGTTTAATAAATTGATTACTGAGGGAGTTATATGAAGCATATTGTCCTAATAAATATATAAGTCTTCTGGTTTCAGCAGCAGTATTTTTAGAAGAAAAGAATCCTTTAATCAATTTTATTAAATAAAATGTTAAACATAAGTAAGATAGGATCTAGAATATTTTAATAAGCACAATACTGACTTCTATCCATGAAGCATGATTGCATATGTTGATACAGATCAGTAATGAGATTTCATATCCCATTTAATAGATAATAAAGATCTCTGCACTTTCCTTATGAGATCCATGCATATCCAAGTCCAAGGTCCAAGCCGGGAGAAAGGCACTGGAGACAAGCTGGAGGCTGATTGGAAAGAGGGTTCATTTATTGATGAACAGATGCATGTTTTTGTGGTTCTGGTGCAGCTGACCACATGGAGTTGAGAGTGGGGGGTGGTATTTATACCTTCTCTCCTTTTTTAATATTTAATTCTTCTAGGAAAGAGGTGGTTGCTAACTTTTCTACACATAATTTGTTACTTAGGACAAATGTACAGATCCAAAGGAGTATTTGGGAATTTCCTTATGAAGTAGGAGAATAAAATTTTTTATTTTATTTATTTTTATTTTATTAGATTTTTAGACCGCCCTTCTCCTTCTTCTCTGATATTTCTTCCTATTTTGGGGAAGTTCAATAATTAACAAGCAGTGAGAAGCAGCCTTCCTTGCTGGTTAATTAACAAGCATGCTGAGTCTATGGTTACAGCCTCCTTAAGCCTTGCCCTACTCTGGCTATGATTTACATAGGCTTCATTTAAAACTTCCAATAGAAGTACTTGATTTCATTTTGGTATGACTCTTACATTTGCTGATCATAAAATTACTAAATCAATTTTAAGTTACTTATAAATATAGTAATTATAAATATAGTAATTTGGTTGCTGTGAATCTTTAATGGTACTTGGACAGTAAGCAACAGAGACCATGACTTGATATATAGTATGAATAGGATCAGACAAGATATTCTTGTAATTGGCTTTTAAAAATACTATTTTTATTTGTACGGCTGTGATTTTCAGGGAAGCTTTCAGCTTTACACATAGTAACAACTGGTTTATATAATAGATACTTCTGGTATATTAGTAACATATTCAGCAATATTGAAACTTTCCATTTCAGTATTGCTTTGTAACTTGTGTGTAGGAAAGGTAACTACATAATTGACCAAATATACTTGGCAGCTAGACAGGGAAATTGGGTTGTGGTAGCACAGATGAAGAATTAACAATTAACAGCGATCAAGCCTTTACTTAATTTTCTCATTTGTTTCTTGAGAACTGAAGCCATTAAAAATTGCTGTGAGAAAAATGGGTTCATGGATTTTAGACTTCATTTTTTTCCCTTCCTGTTTTTGTCAAGTCTAATTTTTTTGAATATACAATTCAAGAAATCATTGCTCTTATAATGACTAATTGAGGTGTGTGCAAACAGTAGGAAAATGTGTTGTATCTTCTCATGCAGTTAACAGTGAAGGTAAATACACATTTGACATAGTTTCCTGTAATTTTCTCTGATTATCACAGATGGTTTGCCAGTTAAGGTAATTTCACTATTGTATGTCAAGCAATAGATAAGCAGAGAGGGAATATTCTTTTCTCTCTTTCAGTCATATCTCTGACTTGTTATTATTAAATCTGTCTTAATTCCTTTTAACTTCTGCTTCCTATCTATCAAAAAAAGCAATGTTTTGATAGTTTGCAAATAAATTTTCAGATTATTTCAATGATTATAGTTGGCCCATTAAAGACTACATTAATTCAGAATTTTATGATGGTATTTTAGTAGCATGATATTTTCCTTGTATTTTGGATAAATAAGCTGGCCAAAATGTTTATCTGTTGTTGTGTAGTAATGGTAGCCTTTTGTAATTTAGACATTAGATTTCAAATTCCTGAATTCTCACCAGTGTCCACGCTTACTGGGAAATTCTGGGACTTGAATTTTGATGTCAAGATAGGGAAAAGCTCTGTTTTGATTAGACCTAAATTCATCTTGTTTGTCATTCAGCTCTTAATTGTAGGCCAGAGATTTTCAAATTATAATATTTGGAACAGTCTGGATATTCCTTATTACTTTGAAGCCTATTTACTTCAAAAAAAATCCCCCATAGAGATGTTATGCCACAGTACTGTTGAAAGAAAAATGAGTTGCATATTTTATTCAACCTGTCTAAAATTAGCACTGTATATTGAACTGTGTAATATCTGAAGTAGCCTTTTGGAGATAATGTATTACAACACTGTTTCTACTATCTAAGAATGGTACAGATTTCTGTATCTGGGGCATATGGTTACCAAAATTAAAACAAGCAATACGTCGTCATAGAGTTCAGACAGATTGAGAGCTGACAAGGAGTGAAACTGGTTTTTTCTGAAGCTCACTGAGAAGGAAGAACAGATTTACAATTCACTGCCTTTTATCCAGTTATCTTGTTTGTATTGTGTGTGTTTGTTTAAATTTTATTTGTTTGTTTGTTTATTCAATTTCTATGGCCGCCCAACTCAACCAAGTGACTGAGTGGGTTACAGTTCTAAGAATATAAAACTATGAAAACATTAAAATAAACCATCCACAAAATAAGTACAAACAGCAGCTGTGATAATTAATCAGCTAATAGTAAAGCCAAGTAACTGGGCCTTTAACATGTTCCAAGCCCCAGGCCACAATACATAGCCATGTTTTTAAAGCTTTACAAAAAGCCAACAGGGTTGGGGGGGGGGGTCTTCTAATCTCTGAGGGGAGTATATTCCACAAAGCAGTGGCTACATGTAAATGTACAGTTTTGTTTTTTTTAACCTACAAAACTACTCTGGGAATAAGTCACAGTGTCTTGGACCAGGCAAATTAACACTGTTAATATGATGTCTTTTTTTATGCAGAACCTATAATACACTCATAGTTATTTAAAATTACAGTATGCTTAACATTCTAAATTTGAAGCTAATAAATTGTTAACTGGTTGTTTTTCTGTTATCTTTGTCCTCAGTTTGTGGCAAGTGTTTAGTTGACTTCATTACTGGCAACTTTAGGGTTAGGGAAAGACTAAAAAAGTAGATATAAACCTACCTACATCTTTAATAATATTCATTTTATTATTCTAAAGCAGGTTTCTTAAACTGGAAAACTCCAGATAACCTCATCTCTGATATTGATGGCCAGTTTTCCTAAAAGATAAATTACAACAAAGAGAAGCGTGATCCAGTTCATTTAGTGGCATTCAGATTCCTGTTGCTTTAATGTGAAAAGAATGCTAACTGGCTTTAAAGTTTCATGCACAAATGCCAGTTATGGTGCCAAAAGGGATGTTTTTGGCATCTAATGACAAGGCTAGATGCCTTGTCTTGGAGGATTCCCTTAAGACAGGCATCCTCAAACTACGGCCCATGGACTGGATACGGCTCGCAGACACAATGTATCCGGCCTGCGCAGTGGTGGGATTCAGCCCTGCCCCCTGCCTTGCCACTTCCACCCACTCCTCACATGGCTGGCTTTTCACGGCTGCCAGAGGGCGTGGGGCACGGCCAGGGACTGCAAGGCCCCTGTCTGGCAACAGGGACTCTGCAGCTGCCCTCCATGAAACAAGGATGGTGGCAGCAGCACTTGCATCGGCAGCAGGCTGAGGGGCAGGGGCGGGTGAGGCACATGATGCTCCTGCTCCATCCCATGTGGCTGGGACAAGGCACATGGTTGCTTGATGCATCCAGACTGCAGGACTGCATTCCTCTGCTTTCAGCTACTGCTCCCACTGTGGGCGAAGGCAAGGTGATTAGGGTGTGGGGCAGCTGCTGCCTACTCCCTCCCTTCTCTTTTGGCTTACAGTTGGACATCAGGTCACTGCTGGTCATCTCCTTGGCCCTCTCGTGGGCCTTTCCCTTGGCCTGCGCATGAAGTGTGTTCCCCTTGAGCACCCAACTGCAGCAGTGGGTGCACAAGAGGGGCACTTTGCCAGCAGGCCCTGCAGCAAATGGGGGAAAGTGCGGTGGGGTAGGAAGCGGCGCCCACCCCAAGGCTGAATGAAGCCTTTGAGCCCCAGGCACCAGTTTGGGTAGCACTCTGCCGACTCGCCTGCTCACGCAGAAGGAAGCCTGGCTACTCATGAGCCGTGCCTTCCCAGAATTTGGCTGCAACCTTCCCTCTCCCTCTTTTGTTTTAAATGGCTCTCCTTCCTCAACATCTGATTTTATCCTTGTGGCTGTTTGTAAATATATCAGCCGTGCTATACTTGAGCCTTCAGTAAGTAGTGTTTTTAGTCTATTTGTAGAATCTGAGTGAACTATATCAGCATATGTAATTACATTTTTCTTGCCGTAATTATCTTTGACATGAAAAACATTTGAAGGAGAAGCTAGAGGTAAATTTTTAGGCTTACTATTCCTCTTGCAAAATTCCACACTTTTATGAAAAGTTGTGCAATAATATGTCCTCTTAAGTTTTTTTCCTCTTGTGTAACTCTCTAACAAAAATACTTACGAAGTCCATTGGCTAAGCCAGCTCCTAAAATTCTCTTTCTGCTATTCGGAAATTTTAGCTACTTGTTAATGTGACAGACAGGCAACTTGTTTTATGATATTAAATAAAATTTGGAAGGGCAAGGCCACTTCTCTCTGTGTACAATATTTTGTTTGACTCTTCTTCTACTCCAGATGAATTTGCAGGTAATCCTTGCTTAACAAAAATGATTGGGATGGGAATTTTCATTGCTAACCACAGCGCTCCTAAAGTGTGATGTCATTTGATTACATTGCTTAGCAGTGGCAATCTGGCAGTCACTGGTAAGCGAGAATTGTTGGTTATTAAGCAACAACTTCACATGACTCTGACTTGTGACATCCTGCTGTCTTCCAACAAGCAAAATCAGTGGGGAAGCCAGTAGGAAGTCACAAGTGCCAGGTAGCTCACAAGCAGATGGTGTGAATGGTATAGAGACAACCTGAGCAGCATCTGAGCAGGGGAAGGGTGCTGCAGCCTAGGCAGGAGAGTGTTGATGTGTGAGCATGGCCAGGTGGGTGGGCGGGCGTGCACTATGGAGTGCGAACGGAGGGTATATCAGGCTGGCATGTGCTACAAAGTATGAGATCCTTGTAGTCGTGGGGCTCCTCAGGAGGAGAAGCAGCAGGGGCAACTTCCTTGCCGGCTCATCCAGTGACTTTGCTCGTGAGAAGACAGCAGAGAAGGTTGTAAATGGTGATAATAGGAATCCAGGACACTGCAACCCTTGTAACTGCGAGGTGCTTGCCAAGCATCTGAATCTCAATCATGTGTCTGCAGGAGGTGCTGCGACAGTTGAAACTTTGAGGACCGGTCTTGAGTACCATTCGTTTAACACAATTTCAAAAGGTTGCTGAATGAATTTTTGTTAATCAAGGACTACATATACTGACAGTTTCTTGTTGTTCATGTAAAATTCTCTCTGAAATTCTGATTGGTGCCATTTTAAATAGTTTCTCTTGGGTAGTACATTCAAGTTGATAATTGCAACATTTAGTTTCCTCCATCTCTCAAGTGTTCTCTATGAATTTTAAAACCTGTTGCTTCTTTATCACCTTGTAATTTTTCTGCCAATATTTCTAATGCAGTGATGAATGTTAATAAGGGAGTGAATTGAAACCCTTGCCTTCTTTCTTTACTAGTATCATGCCCATTTGGATTTCATTTCATGGTGTCCTGATTCCTAGTCCAGTCTCATTTTTGTAAAATATTTGAGTGGTTCATTTACTTTTGCTTGTTGCCTGATGAAAAGAAACAAACCCAAAATACTAAAAGACACTGTGTCTTAATCATTTAAATTAGAATTAACAAGAAACTTTGCCCTGTTCTTTAAAGAAGGTTGAAGAAAATTATAATTAAATGGATCACTTAAAATACACTTGAGAAAAGAAGCTGCTTCTATTATAAATAGCATATCTTAACAACTTTGTAACATTTAAACAGTTGTTATATTATTTTTGCTGGGAAGTGGGGTTTTCTGATTAAGTAGAGGAAGTGGCTAGAGCAGTTTTCCATCTCGGTATTCTGTTGTTCTGTTGAAGTTGTGGTTGCAGTTAATGTCCCTCAGGAGATTTTAACAATGTCGCTATGGTTATTATGCCCAAGACATTCTATATTTGCTTTGAATATAAACTAACAAGGAGGAAGTTGATTTAATAAAGTAAGGTTATTTAATTGTATTCTGCCAAGTGGTGTTCTCTACTACTTAATCCATTTCTGCCTTAAATAAAACAAAATTTGAATAGTGAGAACAGAGCAAAGGTGTACATATGCTTTAAATAAAACTATTTAAGTGGTTTTGTTATGAGGGTAGATAGATGTAGAATCTGTTTCAGAAATTAGAGCCCAAAAAATGTGCAGAAATTGTCAGCTTTGTTTATTTAGTGAAAAGACATATAGCTGCCCATTTTAAACACCATGAGGCTTACACATAGTAATAATAACAACAAATACTGTACATAAAACCATTGCAGAAACCTTTGGTATTCTCCAAAACACCCCTCCATCAACAATGTCGCTGGATTCTAACTTTTCTCTACCCTAACACAAGTGGGGAAAAGCCAGATTTTCAAGACTTTCCAGAACACTGCAAACTACAAGGAATGGTGTTCCAAATTAATTAATTGTAAGTAATCAAGCAAACATGCTGTAGATATCTACTGTACATCAATTGAAGTATGACTTTTTTCTGACCAGAAAGGAGATAGTTACTTAGGACTGGAACAAAAATGGAATATATCCATAAGTGTATCTTCCACTTTGTGGAAAAACAGAACATTTTTTTTCTTTTTCTCTTTCTTTATCATTTCTGAAAACACCTAGACTCTAGGTCCATGATGGTGAACCTATGGCACACATTCCACAGGCGACATGCGGAGCCAAATTGGTGGGCATGCAAACATTGCCCCAGCTCAGCTGCAGCACACATGCACGTGCTGCCAAGCTGATTTTCAGGCCTTCCGAGCCCACTGGAAGTTGGGAAACAGGCTGTTTCTGGCCTC
>JANHFK010004378.1:42149-58239 GCA_036250565.1 Sibynophis collaris
CAGGTCCCGTGCCATGGAGCGCTTTAAAGGTGGTAACTAATACCTTGAAGCGCACCCGGAAAGCCACAGGCAGCCAGTGCAGTTTCCGCTTGCAACGCTGGCTCCCTGCCTGGCTGGGATTGATGGTCGTGTGGTTCTGTTTGATCACCTGATCGTGAGTGACACGGAGAGACTTGGGGCGGTTACAGGCGCCATTTTGTGGCCAATTTTTTCATGCCCTTTTTTTGTCGTTTTTTCTTGCCTTGGACTTGTACCTTCGAGACCTGCTGGCATTGCTGTTGGGTTTTTTTCTTACATTCGTGGCCAGGCAACCCCTCATTAGCATCTGTCACCTACACCCATTGATTTTTCAGTCAGTCATTTGGCTTGAGGGGGTTTGAGCTCGGATATTCCTGGCCTTATTGAATACAGTTTGTCCTCCCTATTGCTGCCAATATGTCTGACCTTGAACTGTCTTCTGATGAGGAGGGATTGGCTTCTCCTCCTCTTCCTCCCCCAATGCCTGAACCTCCTGCACATGGGTCTAAATCTCAGCCTAAACTTCGTCCCTCAAGGAAAGGAGCTACTGCTTCTAAGTCTACAAAGGCTGCCTCTTCAAAGGACAAGGATGCCTCCAGGCGCCATAAGGCGCTTGAGAAGCAATTCTCCAAGGCGCAGCAGAAACTGCAGTTCGTGCATTCCCCTGAACCTGCCGGGGGACATGGGGATCTCCAGGAGTCCGGCCCTCCTAAGTTTGTTCCACAAGTGGTGGAAGACCCTATCAGGGCTCTCCCAGTTTCTCAGTCTGGGGAGCAATTATTTTTTCTGTCTGGTGCCCAGTCTATGATTCCTTCCCTGCCTGGGAAGGCTCCTTCGTGGCAGATGCCAGCCATTCCCAAGGGGCGCCATTCCTGAAGTCACCTTCACCCCTACAGTCGCTGGGCTTCGTGTGGGGCAGGGGATTTATCCTGCTGCGCAGCTCGACATTTCTTCAGTGATTTCTGTGGCTATATCTCAGGGTATTACTGTGGGTCTGCAGCAGAAACCCCAACATCACCTTTTGCCTCCGGCTCCACGCCCAAATGAGCATCACTATCAGGGACTAGCTTCTCCGTCCCCTTCTCAGCCGGACTCAGTGCGCAGCATGGACATCTGGGACGTTGAACATGAGACCGAGGAAACTGAAATCTCGGAGGATGAAGGTTTGGTTCAGGACCAACCGACCTTCACTGGCCTTTTCCGCCCATCCCTCTTCAAATCCCTGCTCCACAAGGCCAAATTGGCCACTAATATGGGCTTCCCTGGTGATACTACTAGTCCGGCCCTGGAAAAGTCAGCTTCCCATGGGGATTTGTTTTCCTTGCCAGCACAGGAAAAGGACTCCATCCCTTTTCCTGAACTATTCTCTGAAGTTCTTCGCCGCCCTTGGGCCCAGCCTGGCTCCCAGTCAGCTCCCAGTGGTTTAGACAAGAAACTTTACTATGCGGCTCCAGCTCTGGATCAACTCCTGGCCCTTCCTTCGGTGGATGGACCTGTGGTCAGTTTGGAATCTTCCTCCCTGATTTCCCCAGATGCTTTTGAAGCCAGAGGACCAAATTGCTGAAATTGCTTTACAGCGTTCTCACCAGTCTACGACTTGGGCTATTAAGGCTGTGACCACCACTTCATTTTTCAATTGGGCGTCATTGGTCTGGCTCCATCAGTTGAAGAAGTTGCTTGCTGATGATGTTCATCTCCGTCACGACATTAATAAGGTTATCGCGGCCACGGAGTATTCAGCAGATGCTTCCCTGAATGCGGCCCATTTTTCTTCTCGGGCTCTTGCTTCTGATGTAACCTCCAGACGTCTTCTTTGGCTGAGGAGTTGGCATGTGGACCTCAAGGCAAAGTGGAAACTTGCTTCCGCCCCTTAAAAAGGATCGCAACTGTTTGGGGAGGCGCTGGACCCCTTGCTGATCGAGACGAGAGACAAGCAGAAGATCCTGCCTTCCTCTTTCCGTCGTTTGGAGCACAGGTATTCTCCGTACGCACAGCGGCAGCCCTTTCGTGCAGACTTTAGAGCCAGAGGCTCCCAGTATCATCGCCCCCTGGTTCAAGGGTTCGACAAACCCTCGTTTCGTGACCGCGGGAGGAACCAGACTTCTTCTCGAAGGCCCTTTCGAGGGTCCGGATCCTGCTTCTCGCGTCACGGCAAATGACACTCTCCCTCATCACCCGATTGGAGGAAGGCTGCATCACTTTCTCCATCAGTGAGAGGCCACAACGTCGGATGCCTGGATTCTTCGTATGGTGGGATTGGGGCTCTCCTTGGACTTCCGCTCCGAGCCTCCAGGTCGCTTACTCCTCTGCCCGGTTTCGCGAGATCCGTCAAAACAAGCACTGATGGAGGCGGAGATTCGGCACCTGCTGGACATTGCGGCTATTGAGCCGGTGCTAAAGGAGCAGGAGAACTCCGGGTTCTACTCGATTCTGTTCCTCATACCCAAGACCTCCGGTGGCTGGCGGGGGATTCTGGATTTGAAGCGGCTCAACAATTTCATCATTTATCGCCGCTTCAAAATGCATTCCTTGCGGACCATCTTGGGAGCCGTCTGAAGGGGAGACTTCATGACGTCAGTGGACCTTTAAAGAGGCCTACCTCCACATCCCCGTCCACCCGCATTACCGCCGTTTCCTGCATTTCTCATATGGGGGCGCTCATTTTCAGTACAGGATGATGCCGTTCGGCCTCTCGTCAGCTCTCCGTACATTTACGAAGATTCTCGCAGCAGTAGCAGCCTCGCTTCGCCGTGTGCTGATATGGTGTCAGTTTTACTTGGACGACATACTTGTCCAATCGGCCTCTCATCGCCAGGCTGCCACGGACCTTCAGCGTGTCTCCGAGGTTCTGCGTTGTCACGGATTTTCCCTGAATCTGAAAAAAAGCCACCTGCAGCCGGCCACCTGCATTCTCCATCTCGGTGCCACGATAGACTCTCAGTTGTGCCAGATCTTCTTATCTCAGGAAAGGTGAGAGAGCATCATGGACTTAACACGTCAAGTGCTCGCAACTCCTACGGTGTCCTTGCACCTGCTTTCCTGTTTGCTCGGGAAGATGGTTTCTTGCATCGCGGTGGTTCCTGGTGGAGTGGGCCAGCACCCGGCCAGGGAGGGGCCTAGCCTTAATTGTTTTTTAAATTGAAATATTAATAAAGATCTTTTTAAAATAAACCAAAAAAAACAAACACTTCAGTTGGAAATATGGACAAAAACACTACTTGTACTCCAAACTCATTCCCTTCTATATACTCATAGTCCTTTGGTATAATTTCTAGTATTTTTCTGATAGTGGCATTTGTTCCCACATGAAGCAGATGAAAGAGATTTGATTAGTCAGGTCAATTTCTTTCTCTATCACATACTGCATCTTTCCACACACTTCCCTTGCAATCATGTCTGCTCTGGAAATTGCTGACTCCATTCCTCTCAGAATTGAGTCACACATACTAGTCAATACCACGTTTTTTTTCTTTTTGGGATAACAGTTGGATCCCAGGGTGCTGCTGCTGCTGCTGCTGCTGCTTCTTCTCCTTCTCCTTCTCCTCCTCCTCCTCCTCCTACTACTACTACTACTACACTGGAGTCTAGGAACCCTCCTTCTGGGAGAGAACCTGAAATTGATTGTGTGGATAGTGGCCATTACTTTAGTAATGGTGCAGCCCTCTCTGCCATTCTCCAACTCTATCCCAGAAATTGCTGAAATTTCTGTAAAATAAAAGGCTTTGTAAATGGAAGAGTAATTGAGATTTAACTGAAAATATAGATTAGTTACACTTTTAAAAAGAAATGCTCCAGATGTTTGGGGATAGCACTCAAGGTGCCTCTCACCATTGATACTATCTTTGCTTTCTTAAGTATTATTATAAATTTAAATGCAGCCCATTCCCAGCAACTCTGAGTAGTTTAAAATTAATTGCTGGTAAAATAAAGCATCTATGTGGTTGCTAAAAGATTTGATGGTCCATAGTCAATGAACTGTGCACAAATTCTGATAGAAGTCAATCTGGTGTAATACAGTGTCTGGTGCTATATCTCAGCATGCAGTGAAACAGTGTATTTGCATGTAATTGGAAAACAGTGTCTACATTTAAATGAGGATGTGGTAAAAAAGTCTTTCCGATAGATAATTAGAGATGGTTTGGTCTAGACTCTCGAGCAGGGCTGTCAAACTCCTAGCCCATGGGCCGGGTGAGTCACGTGCTGGCCATGCCCCCGCCCGGTTTAGCGAAGGGGGAAAAAGTCCTGATACATCATGTGACGCCGCCGTGACGACATGACTTTAATACCCCTGCTCTAAAGATGAAGGCATTGGCTAGAAAGTGGGAGATAGTGAGTTCTAGTTCTGCCTTAACTATGAAAGCCAACTCTTAGCTCAACTCACCTCACAAGGTTCTTGTGGGGAAAATAGGATGAAGGAATATTAGTTATGTCTTGAATTATTTATAAAAATAATAAAGGTGGGGTACAAATAAATAGATAAAATTTGTTTTCTAGATATGAAGTCTTATTTTGTAACAGGAAGTTGCTCTTGTCCTAATATTTAGTTTTTTCTTTGTGTATATATAAGGAATTCAATTCTAAAGAGGTAACACTACATATAACTTTGCCTAAGCAAATGATAATCTAGTATCTTTAGTATAGTAAAAACATTTCATATAGGACAAAATATTTCTTCAAAATAATTTAAACAGGTTACTATTTCAGGTTTTGCCTAGGGAGTGTTTTTAACGTCGCTTTTATTTATCGTGTTTCTGCAGTTGATAGTCAAGCTAGAAGATTATAAAAACTGAAAGGCACCAATATGAGAAAAAAATTACTTAATGGCACGTATTCTTCTTAACTACTTATCATCATAACTACTGCAGGTTTATATCATGCAACTGAATAAATACTATTAGACAAATAATGTTCAGAAAAAAAACAATTTGTATTAAAAGAAGAGCATAAATCTTTCAGAAGAAGACAACATAAAGGCACTATATGTATAGAGCTTCAGTTGTAATGTACCTAAATAATAGAGGATTAATAATGACTATTTTTTTTTCTTGAAAATAGTAATCTAAGAAACATAGAAGATTTTACTGTTATATCATTTCTAATTACACCAGTTGGTGTACTACAATGGTTAAGAGGCTGATCTAGAAACCTGGACATTCTGAGTTCAAATCCTGTGCCTTAGGCATGAAAGTCAGCTAGATAACCTTGGGCCAGTCACAAACACTCAACCAAACACACTTCACAAAGTTGTAATTGTGGAGAAAATAGGAGAAAGGAAAAAGTATTATGTAAGTTTGTGACCTTGAGTTATTTATAAAAATGGGGTAAAAATCTGATAAATACATTTTATTTGCTCATCTGTAAATTAAAATAATAAGCCCTTTTAGAACATTAGTATGTTTAAAACCTGATTCATTTGTCTGTAGAAAGAGAGGTACAGTATATATGGTAGAGAGAATGTGATTGTGTCATTTTGTTATGAAAATGAAAACAAGTTTATAGGTAGTATCTGAAGGAGAGAATCAGTTAATGCTAAATTTGAATTTAGCTTGCTCCCTACTTTTTTCTTTGAACCCAGATCATTCCAAATTATGTGTGTATATTAACAATATCTTACCAATATTAGCAATTTTATATTACCATAGTTCTGTAATGATCTCATTAGGAGGGCCACTATTCCTGGGTAATAATTCTTCAATAAGCAGAAAAATCAATCACCATATACTAGAAATTCATTATTACTTTTTTGTCTGACTTGCAATGTGAGGCTTCTGGATTAAAGACAACTGTCCAGAAAGGAATCAAACAACAGTGTTTTATGAAAAGTGACTAAGTAAAAAGAGAAGAATGCAATTCTAAGAGTTCTCAATAATATGAGTTTTCTAAGAATTATCTACAATAACAGTAAGTCTTCTTGGGGAATTCTGGGAACTGAAATCTGAACTGTTTGCTCAGTCTGGCAAACACTGCTGTAGATGATGGCAATTTTGTTGGGTGCAGGATCTGATTATGTTTCCCACACTAATTATTCAAATAATACTAGGAAGCCAATAAACAGGACAAGACCAATACTATTCACATTTCCAGCATGGAGTAATTAATACAAGTAATTGATACTTTTGTTGAATTTGACCTAAGGCTACCCTTCATAAGTGTCCCTGATACAGATTATGGTTGAAACCAGAAGCTACACTGTGGTTATTAAACACAGTACACAAAGCATAATTCCTAATTAAAACAAAAGTATAATTCAGATAGTCAATTGTGGTTGTAAGTTGAGGACTACCTATAAACATGTTTAAGGTAGTTATTCTCAAAATGTGATCCAAGCACCTATTGGTCTGTTTTAGGTTTCCTAGTTAATAACCCAGAATCTGTTTACCATCCCATCCTGTATCTGTTTTGTGGCAGATAACTGCTTAAATGCTGTTTAGCTTCTACCTTATGCCTCCAAGATTGAAAATTGATCACCTGGTATGGGAACACAACAGCTATGTCCCTCATTAATGTAAGATTGTTTTTAAAACATTTCAGGTGCATCTTTAATAATTATGCTTCCTTGAAAAAGACATCTTAAGTATTCAAAGAAGCAACATTGTTTTATGTGTTATATCTTATTAGAGAATCTTTTGTTTGCTTCTGCTGTGACCACTATTTTGGTTTTATGGTAGTTGAACTACATATTAATGACATTGAAAATGTTGACATCTTGTATAAACATGTTTCCCTGAAATGTAAAATTTTGTGATAGCAATCTGCATCGATTTTGTTTGAAAAAACAATAAATCCACTGTTCCTTCAGTTACTTTGATTGCTAACAAGGAAGATAGGCAATCAGTAGCAAAAGGTACAGGATTTTATACTGTATAATCCCTGGAATCTCTGTCTTTGTGATATTAGTGGAAAATATATTTATGTAAAATAAACAGATGACATTCTTAACAAATATATTGTTTTACTTTAAGCATTGACCTTGGCTTTAATTATTGTTTCAAACTTAAAAGTACAATGCACATTCTAGTGGAGCCATAATACCATTTTAGGGGCTGATGTTATTGTTAGGTACCAATTAAAATCTATTTCAGAAATAGATTCTTGAGCTGAATGAATCACTAGCTAAGGTAATTTAAATAAGGCTTATAGAGGGAAATGAACTGTAGAAAAATAAATTTTACTGGAGAAAGCTATTGATGAAAATTAAGTTGAAAGATGAGGAAAAATTGAAAGTGCCCTGTGATCAATATTAGCATTATTTATGAATGCTAGTGGTTTAATGGATAGAGTAATGCTGATGCTTCTCAAAACCAATTTTTATGAAAACAAAATAGATGCTAGGTGTTCTCATTAAATCTTTAACCCTGTTTCTTCAGTAAGATCCTTTACTACATGAAGTGGATCTTAACTGAGGGAATTTTATCATTATTGTAGCTTAATATTTATGATGTCCCTTTCTCTGGTTAATAGTTCTTAGAATAATGTTCCATCCTGGTGTTGACCAGAATTAAGATATAGTTAACCAGTTCTTGGAAGTGTCATACTGTGGAATCCAAAAGTTCTTCTTTTACCTGAGCTTATATTTCTCCTTGTCCATAGTCCATTCTTCCTATCTGACTGTGTAAAAGATTGTCCATAATATCACTGGTGTTTTTTTGTGAAATAGGTTCTTTATTTTCATAAAGCTTTGCTTTCATGAAATAGTTTCACAATGAAAGAGAACTGGATAAGTTTGCAGCTTTGGGCAAGATTCACCCAAAATGGAGAGTGAAAACAGCATGCTTTGTTCACATTGAGATTTGTCCTCTAATATTGTACTACTTATCTTCACTATGACCTGATTGTGTCAACTTCCCAGAAGCTATTGTTGTTGGTAAATATGGCAACAGCTATGCAATGTTAATGAGACAGGAAAATGGACCTGTTTTCCTATTGCAACTTCAGCAGACTATTTATCAGCATTGTTTTTCATTTTTAAGAGAACATGTCTTGATGCATCATAAGAGAAAAGCAAGTGAGCAGGCTTGTATAGAGAAAAGTGACTAATTAGCATATGAGATTTCAGAATGCATTGATCTCTAATGCAAATCAATAATTAATCTTTGTGCCAAAACTTTGAATAGATTCATGATTCTGAATTGTCATATGCATCTTTTTAGTTTTCAGATATTTGTTATCGGGCTATGAAGAAACTATCCTGTTGCAGCTTTAGACTCATATATACAACCCTGCAGCACCAACAATGTTTTTTAATTTATTAAATATATATACCCTTCTTCAAGAGAAGTTCATGCTTTTGTCATATACCGGTAGTTGAAATTTTGAATTATAACTAAATTATCTCTAATAAGAGTATCACAAGAGATAAGATTGTATTTTAGCTGTGCCTGTATTATCACTGCTGCTGACAAATTAACTTTTTTTTAGTCATAGTAACTCTTTCATATGTCTTAGTACTTCTGTTTATAGATTAGTCTGCCATTTTGTTGTTCCAAATAGGACTTACAGCAGTATATTTTACGTAGATGTGGGAGGGGAGGTCTTCACAGTTAAAAATAATTTACAGACATAATACTGTGTTGAAACCTATTTCAGCACAATGACAACTCAAGCTAAAATATGCAAAATGTTTTACAAATAAATTTCTGTAATCTGCTTCATTGATTTAGATCTCAACCTTTTCTTCACCCCCTTAAAATACCTTTTGTTGATCCCGGGCCACGTCCACGGACCCCACCAAGACTTAACTCAAGATTTAAATCATAACATTTCTTCAAGCCTTCGTAGACCCCCTATGACAACATTGCAGCCCCCCAGGGGTCCATGGACCAGGGATTGAAAATTACTGATCTAGAACACAGACCTAAATGATTTGAGTTGTAGATCAACACATTGGGATATGGAAGAAGGCAGGTTTCAAAGATTTTTCAGACACATGTGTTCCGTGGCCACCAGTTTGATACCCCTGCTCTAGAGGGTAAACAACAGAATAACTTTCCTGAATTTTTTGACAACTCCCATCCAGATACCCTTGTAGCCAGGGAGAGTAAGTGCCAGAATCTCTGAAGTGGTTGACAATACTTCTCATCTGCTCTATTCTGCATGTTGGAAAATATATGCCAGGAAAAAATCCTCTCTCTTTTTTTTTTTAGCAGAAATAGGCTTTACCTGCCTTAAGGGAATCAGATAGATTTTTCTCTCTCTTTCTCTCAATTCCCCCTCAGGCAATAGGCATTTTTAAAAATAACTTTTATTATCAGGAGATTTTACAAAGTTTCAAAAACTGTAAACATAGGAGAAATAGAAAAACAAAAAGATTATTAAAGGGTAAAAGGAAAAGCAAACAACAAAAAAGCAATAAACAGAAAAATATCTAAAGAAGCAACTTTCGGTCTTCTTTGCAGCAAACATACAATTATCATCTCCATCCTCCCATATTACATATCATAGTTTCATTCTTCCTATAAACATACCCTTTTAATCAATAAATCCCAAAATCAGCAGTTCCTTTTTATTCACTTATAGCAAGAATTCTACAAAGTGTTTCCAGTGTTTTATAAAACTCTAGTTCCTTCCATCTGAGATGGGGATTGTGGTGATCGGTGGCTGTAGTTTCCTTTCAAACCGGCAGTAAAACACATTCAGATCATCTCAACAAAAGTTTATATATTTTAGCAATCTCATATTCATATTCATTCATTTTCAAATTCCGTTTTATCACATTCTGTTCCTGGTACTTTTTTTATCTATGCTAAAACTTCCTTTTAATTGTGCATATGTGAACCATTGAAAACTAAATCACTTTACATTCAGTTGTTCTCCTGACTTCCCTATTTTCCTATCCTAGCATATCTTTTTATATTAACCATTTGTCTTTATCTGCTGCTCCTTTTCCATAAAACGCTTCTTGATCTGAAGCCAATGAAGGTATTTTGGAGCATAGCCTAGGTATATATGTATTCCATAGTCATTGTACGGCATTCCTAATATAATTGCTATATTTCCTTTAACTTTATCAAACCGTCAGTAATCAGATCATCCAAATCTCAGACTATGACCTTCTAAATCTAAAAGTCTTTTTATTTCTTAATAACAGCTGTTCTTTTGTCCAAACTGCAGGCAGGAAAATACAATTTAAGATCATGTAATCCCAGTCGTCCTCTTCCCTTTACAGCTTGAAGGATCTTACAATTAACTTTTTTTTTTTATCCTGCCATATACATTCTGGTTTTTTGTTTGGTTTTTTGCCATTGTTTAAATTGTGCATCAGTTCTGAAAATTGGTATTGTCTTAAATAAGAACATTCTAGATAACTCATTCATTTTTACCATAGATTTTTTTTCTCAATGACAATTATAATTTTTCCATTTTAATAAATCTTCCTTAATTTTATTCTACACTTTAACATAATTATTAGCTAAAGTTTTCACCTTTTCTCAAAATGAAAACCAATTTTCACAGACAATTCCTTTTGGTCTTCCACTTTAATATTTTTTGTCAATATCTTTGTTTATCATTATTAATTTTAAATCTACACTAAATTCTCTTAATTTTTCAATTAATACACCTATTTCTCCTAAACAGTTATCCAAAACAAAAACCAAATTCTTGGCAAATGCCCTTAGTTTTTTTAACTTTTACCTTTCATTTCAGCAATTATTTCATCTTATATCTTTATTAAAAACTTCAAGAACCAGAATAAATAACAACATAGATAGTGGACATCCCATCCTTGTTCCTTTCTGGCTTGGTCAATTCCCCATTCACAATTATTTATACTTTTTGTGAAGTACATATTGATTTCACAATAAAGTAATAAAATTGTCTCCAAAATCCATACTTTCCAAAATGTTAAAAGAAAAGACCAGTTTAAATTGTCTAAAGCTTTCTTTGCATCAAGAAATGTAAAGGAAGTTTGTTTTTCACAATATTATTCCAGGTATTTTAATACATTAAGAACATTTCTAATACAGGTAGTCCTCGACTTGCAACAGTTCATATAGTGACTGTTCGATGTTACAATGGCACTGAAAGAAGTGACTTATGACCATTTTTCACACTTATGACCATTATTGCATCCCATGGTCACGTGATTTATATTCGGACTCTGACTCACATTTATGACGGTTGCAATGTCCCGGAATTTCTGACAAGCAAAGTCAATGGAGTAACCAGATTCACTTAAAAACCATGTTACTAATTTAAGAACTTCAGTGATTCACTTAACAAATGTGGTGAGAAAAGTCATAGAATGAGGCAAAACTCAAAAATATCTTGTTTAACAACATAACATTTGGGCTCAATTGTGGTCATAAGTTGAGGCCTACCTGTAGTATCTCTTAATTTTCTCTTAGATTAAAAAAAAAGTAGGTCTTCGTGATTAAAATTTTGTAAAACATTTTTCAGCCTTTCAGTTAAAATCATTGTGAATTCTTATAATCATTATTCAGTAATGATATTAGCCTATAAGTTTGTTTGTTAGCAAATTCAAATCTTGTCCTTCCTTAAGAATCAGTGCTATTCAGTCCAACTATCCAGTATCTTTCCATTATCTAAATTGAATTCATTGTTTTTTTTCCAAAGCAATAAAAGCTCATCTTCAAAATATTTATAAGAAACAAATAATCCATCTGGATCTGGGACTCTATTTTTTTTTTACTTTTCTTCGCAGCATGACAAATTTTCCTTATTGTTATTAATAGGCATTTGGTGCATCTATTCACCTTGTTTCTTTAAAGTTTGTTTCTTTAAATATTCATCTGCCCTTACTGATGAATTTCCCCCCCCCCTCTTGTATGGCATTGCATAGTATTGATAAAATTTTGTTTGACTCCTTATCAGCCTTCATCACTTTTTGATTTTTTAATGTTAGTACCATTTTTTTTTCATATTCTTTCTCAGGCTAAAAGCCAGCCATTTCCCTGATTTATTTGCTGACTCAAAGGTCCTGTTTTTTGACAAAATTCATTTTTATTTCCATCTTTCTCACCATTAACATAGAAAGTTGACAGTGCAGGAGTTTAATTTTTTTCTCCCCAGAGATCTCATTAGTTTGTCCTTTTTTAAAATCTTTATATCATTTAGAATCTTTCACCTATATTTCTGATTCAGTTTATTGTTCTGCTGAATAAATTGTCCTCTTTATCTGTGCTGGCATCCCATTCCATTTTAATATCAGTAACCTTACTGAGGTTATTCTCTCTTTTAAAAATGAAAAAAACGATTCTTTTTCCATTACGGTTCTCTGTTAAATCAAGCTGTAGTCATATTTCATTTGGTATCCAACTGCAATTATAAGTTTTTTTCTTGTATATTAAAGTCACTGAATTATGGTCAGAGAAAGTTTTTGGCAATATTTCAACTTTGTTGACACAAGTGGTCAAACTTTTGGAAATCCAAAACATGTCTATCCTGGAAAAAGAACCATGTGTTTCTGAAAAATAAATACATTCTTTAGAGTGACCATTTTTATGTCACTATATATCAATTCATTCAAGATTATCCATCATTTCAAAGAATATTTTGGTAGCTTGCCTTGCATCATTTTAATTCCTTTGGTTAATGTTCTAGCTTGCTGTGGACAGACTACTTCATTACAATCTCCCATTAGGCACCACTTTTTATATGACAGGTCCATTAATTTTCCCATACATCCATTGAAAAATGCAGATTTATTTTTATTGAAGCATAAATCCACTAAAGGATCTATCTTTTATTAAATTTAATCTCCCATGCCATATATCTGCCTTGATCATCACATAATATCATTTTTGGTTGCAAATGTGGATTTATGTACAAAACAACTTTTTTTAAACTTAAAGCAGCTGAGCTCCTCTATCAAGTTTTCATTAAAAAATATTTGTTTAATCTTTTTTACATGCATTTCTTGCAAACAAACTACATTCAATTTTAATTTCTTCAAATAATTAAATGTCTTTGCCCCATATATTTTCCAAGTTAGGAATTTAATATCCATGTTTATTGTATACATTTCAAAAAGTCTATTTGTGGCATCGAATGTAGTGGTATCTTCCCCAGTTTCTGGAGACGCACATGAGCTAAATTGGAAAATAAGTTATTTTCAGAGATCATTTTTTGAATACCGTAGTTATAACTTTCCCAGCCAGCTTCCGGCAAGCAAAGTAAATAATGGGAGCTGGTTTCACTTAATGCCATGTAATTCACTTAACTACTGCAGTGATTTGCTTAACAACCATAGCAAAAAAGATTGTAAAATCAGCACAACTGACTTAACAATCACCTTGCTTAGCAATGGAAATTATTTTCCAAATTGTGGTTTTAAGTCAAGAACTGTAGTAACTTTCTCCAGTGAGAAAGGATCTTGGGATGAATGATAAGGCACAAGGGTTAAATATTGGTTTATTGCAGGGAATGTAGTGTCAATGTTCAGCTACTATTATACCTGTATTGGTGAGTGCTCATTTTTTGTGTTCCTTTAAAAAAAAGTATTTAATCATTGTTTTTCGCTAAAATTTTTTGTCTGTCCAGTATATATTTTTCTTAACTGTCTGTCCAATAAATCCTTTTCTTAACTGTCAATTTAGTTTTGGATATTTGAATACCAATTGGTTAATGATGACGATAAACTTAAGTAGTTAAAAAGGAACAGTGGGTAATTAATGCTCAATTTTAAGCATATTGACTTTTGATTCTGTGGAACTGTTTTCTGTGTTCTTGAATAGAGAACATCTTAACTGTACCTGGCATCTTTGCTTGTATTAGTCGGTGTAAAGCAACATGCATCAAAAGTAAAGAAGTCTCCAGAATAAGCATCTTATTATAAGAGTGGTAACAACTGCAACATTTGTTTTGAAGATAAGCTTTGACCCCTGAGATGTAATATGCTGTTGCATGTAAATTTTGATCTCCTCCTTTTGAAAAACCATTTATTTCCTTTTTGAAAAAAACCTTCAACACTATTATTTTGCTGTTTGATTGCAAACCACAGGACTTAAAGGCATAAGAAATTTGAGGACTGAGCTGCAGGTCTCTCTGCATTTAATTGAAGGGTGTGTAGGAAATGTTGACTTTTAGAGAGAATTCTGTAGTATCTGTTCCTGCATGTAAAGCTTCAGCCAAGCAATAATGAATAGCTTGCGCTGAGTATTGCCCTCACCCGTCTTGTCACAGTACAATAACATTTAGAAGTAATAGATCTGCATATCCTAACTTTGTATTGCTGAACTGAATCACTATTTCTAGTGTCTAATTCTAGTCTAATGCTCTCTCCATAGTCTGGGTTTATATAATCAGGATAGAGCATTGTGGGATGTTGCACCACAACATCTGATATCTTTTTAAGTTATTTATGTTTTATTTATTCAGGACAGAGCAGAGAAAAAATATTTTAAAACAATAACAATAGCCAAATTTTCTGGAACCTTTAAGTCAGGGGATCCCAACTCCCGATCCACGGACCAGCACCGGTCTGCAGCCTGCCAGGAACTAGCCTGCGCAAGCAAGTGAAGCCCCATCCACCCACGCGGAATTCAGGCAGCTCACCAAACCACAACCACAGAAAAACCTCCTGCCATGGAACCAGTCCCTGGCACCCAAAATGTTGGAGGCTATTGCTTTAGATAACGGGTGTCAAACTTGCAGCGTCACGTTGCCATCATGTGACTTTTGTGACTTTTTTCCCTTCGCAGAACTGGGGCATGGCCTGTGTGTGACACATCCGGCCCCTGCCAGTTTGACACCCCTGCTTTAGATGAGAATTATATTGTCCTGGAACACTTAAAATCGCCATAGGTGGTCCTCTATTACAACTACAATTGAACCCAACATTTCTGTTGCTAAGCAAGAGAGTTGTTTAGTGAAGTTTGCCCCATTTTTACCACCTTTCTTGACAGAGTTGTTAAGTGAATAACTGCAGCTGTTAAGTTAGTAAGAAGGTTGTTAAATTAATCTGGATTCCCCATTGACTTCGTCAGAAGGTTGCAAAATGTGATCACATGACCCCAGGACGCTGCAGCCATCCTAAATATGATTCAGTTCCCCAGCGGTTGATTTTTGATCACGTGACCATGATCAAACGGTCATAAGTGAGCAATGGTCATGCATGTGAAAAACGGTCATAAGTCTTTTTTTTTCAGTGCTATTGTAATTTTGAACAGTCCCTAAATGAATTGTTGTAAGTTGAGGACTATCTGTACTGTACAGTACACATTATTAGGTTATTATTTGAATAATAAGCAGTTAAATTTTCCAAGCCATTTTCAGGATCATTTTAGTTGCTATGCAAAACCACAGGTAGCTTCCAAATCAGTGATGGTAGCACATGTCTGTCCAGGTCAAACTGCCCATCCTATGCCAACTTCACACCAGTGGTTATGTAACACTATCGCTAGATTATGTGAGATCAAGTCCATCCTATTTGAGGATACAAAATTGGAAAACAAACATTATTCACTTGCTGCCCTTGCAATTTAATTATATAGTACTTTGGAGACACTAGAACACATTGTCCTTTGAGCAAGAGATTACTAGCGGGTCTCCTTTAGCTGTTCCTTTAATGATATCAGTTTTCCCAAGCACTTCATTGTATAATGAAGTAAAGTATAAGAAAGCATACATTGATGGAACTGATTATGCTTCTTTGAAATAATAAATTGATGAAGAGTTCCTAATCTGTATGCTATTTGATTTCTATGTTTTTAGTACTCTGTATTTCACTTTTGTACTTTCTAAGTTCTTACAACAATAAACCTATTATTATTTTATGTTTGATCCTATGCTGTTCATTTCATCAGATTCACAATGCATTATAATTAAAAACTCATATACAGTTATAAGTACGTAGTGAAATTGGAGTTGCTGAATTGTGGAAAAGTACAGTATATGGTGATGACAACATTACTAACAATGGCCATTTTAAAAAAATAATAAATCCGAGATATTTGACATCCTGACCATCTTGCTATGCGACATTTCGGCAAATTCACATTTGCCATCATTAGAAACAAAAAGCCAGCCTGATGATGGCAAATTTGAATTTGCCGAAACGTTGCATACAGTCTGGCTTTTTGTGTCTGAGAGGGAGAAAAAGCTTTTTCTCCCT
>JANHFK010004382.1:56890-67435 GCA_036250565.1 Sibynophis collaris
CAACCTTGAGCCTGGTGAGATTCGAACCTGCAGTAAATGCAGGCAGCTGGTGTTAATAACAGGGTGTTTAGACCACTATACTACCAAGGCTCTAATAGATAGCTGGTCAACAGTCCTGTTCCAAATGATCAGGTGCCTTTTGGGTAAGGAGGGATTGGGGGAGTCCCTCAAAGCTGTTGTGAGCATTATTCTAGGCAACTGTCAAACAAATTTGCTTGGCTAAGCTCTGAATTGCACTCCAGCTATGGAAATGACTTAGGCATGTCCTAGGGGAAAACCCTGATCAGTTGATCTTGAGGAAATAGATGTGGTCCTCGCTGCTGTGAGTTTTGCCACATGTGTCCTGGACTCTTGTTCCTCCTGGTTGATCAAGGTTGATTAGCCCCCCAGGGGGCTATATCTGGGTGATTTTATGAGTTGATAATGCCTCTTACCTTGAAGGTGGCAGTGATGAGAGTCCTTCTCAAGAAGCCATCCTTGTGCTAATAGTAAAGAACAATTTTTGTCTACTCTCCAACTTTCATTTTTTAGGGAATGTCATTGAGCTCAGCTTTGGAAGTCACTAGATGAAGTAGATAATCTAGAACCTGCCTCAGGATGTGAGTCTGTCCTGGCCCTTCTGGATTTTTTAGTGGTTTTCAATGCCATCAAGCAAGGTATCAATATCAAGAATTAGGAATCAGGAGCACTATTCAGCAATAGTACTCTTTCCTTCATCAACAGTTCTAATTGGTGAGGGGTACATTTAGGGCTCAGATCTCCCCTTCTCCCACTCTATAGTAATCTGTTGAGTGAGGTCATTTGATGGTAAGGGGCACAGGATCACTATATCTCTATCCCCGACCAGACAGGTGATGCTGTTCAGGTGCTTCCCAGATGCCTGGAGACTGTAAGGGCCTGGATAGGAAGGAACTGACTATAACAAAACTATACAAAGATGGAGTGTCTTTTGGATTTTGGACCCTGGGATCCAAAGAACTGTTATCCTTAATTTTTAACAACATAGCTCTTTCCCAAATAGAGTTGGTGTGCAATTTGGGGGTCCTCCCGGCCTTGCAGCTCCTACTCAATGGCACTGGTGACAGGGATTTTTGCACAAATTCATCTGGCCAACCTCACTCATTCCTAATTCTGAAAGTCTCTTGATCAGTCATGTATTAGTCATTTCCTGATTGGATAACCACAACAGATCAAAGACCAACTCAATTGCCCAAACAGGCAACGATCCTCTTCCTTGCAAGAAAGAAGTTCTGCCATATAATGTTTGTAAGGCCACTTACAAATGTCTAACTCTGAATAATAAAAGCAAAAAAACAAGTGCCATGCTGTCAGCCACAGTCCTGCTACTCATAAACAGAATATATGGATCAATGAGAATAATACATGACCTTTGAAAGCTTTTTGCTTTGAGAAATTTGGCAGGTCCCAAGGGCCTGGAGATATCTAGGACCAAATATCAGTAGTGAAAAAAAAAACGGAAGCGAAAAAAACACCATGAGACTTTATAGCCGAGAAATCCCAATACCCATTACCTTACAAAGGAACAATTCCTCACCTGTCAGAGTCTTATAACAAAACCTTGAAGTCAAGAACTGGTATACTCTTGTTTGAAAGATTTACCATCTCAAACATTTGCACAAGAGAACTGAAGGCTAAGTGGGAAATAAAATCAAACTACGGTAGCCCCCTTAAACAATTCTTAAAATATTAATAAAGAAAATCACAAAGAGTCTCAGAAGGTTATCTCCGATCTCCAGACCACAAATTTAGAGACCGCTCACTTGGACCACATTATTTGACAAATAATTGCAACAATTTTCTAAACATACAGTAGAGAACCTTTTTAGCAAGAACATTCATAAATGGATTTTAATTGTTTGAGTTGTACTTAAAAATGTACATTCCTTACAGAGCAGAAACATATTTTTTACTGTTCTAACAAACCTTAACACCATCATTATTATCCCTCTTTAGAGTGAAGAGGTGTGATTTTTTTCAGTTACTTACATTAACACATTTCTACCACTTCAGGAAGATGTTAGCTGCAGTGCTGGCCTTGGGACATTCTTCTGCGGTGAGCGGATTATAAAACTATATTTCATATGAAAAAAGGTTGTACTATATAATATTAGCTTTGATTTCTGCATTTGAAATATTAGTTTAAAAGTTGCTCTTTGTATTTCTCTACCAATATCAACATTAGGAAACAGTAAATTATTTTAAAATCATTTTACACTGAAAACTATTTTTGAAGTACAAGATTTTTATAAGCGCTTATGTTTTTATACTCAAAACACTTTTAATACTTCCGATTCTTTCAACAAAGATGACATAAAACCAAAGGGAATTCTGGGAGTTGGAAGTCCATAACGTTTTAAGTTGCCATGGTTAAGAAACACTATTTTATAGTATAGGAATTACAGGAACGGGACAGCCAATTCCAGAAAATACTTCGAGAAAACTTTTGCAGGTTTAAAATTATAGTATAGGATCCTATAATATGTAACATTCAGATGAAATCAGTGTAGAAGTGAACTGACAGAAATTGCTCAGTTCCAGTTAGATCAAGCTTCATTTCCATCTAACTGAATCTGCTTATTTAGATTTCTTTCCTCTGGCAAGTAAGAAAGGAGGGACCTCAGGGACAAACTTCTTGGCAGCACCTCAATCCCGTGGAAAAGCCTCTCCCATGAGGTTCAAGAGGCCCACACTGGAAGGCAAGCAGAATAATCTTGTCCCATCAGGCATTTGAAACATAAGTACTATTGGCTATGCCAATTTTTTAAATTGTATTTGTTATGTGTTATGTGATTTTTCTATGATTTTTCAATGTTCTAATGATTACTATAGATTTGTTTGTTAATTTTATAGATAGGCTGCTGAATTTCTTTGAGTAACTTGTCTTGATTTGAACTCCCCAATATAAAACTACTGCAATAAAGACTGGGAGCTCATGAAGGAGCTTGCCCAGGGGTCCATCCTATGTAAGAATGTGCACATTTTTATATTAGTAAAGCATTGTGCCTATGAATATTTTGTATTGATCCATTTATAATCAAATAATGTCATCCCTGTATAAAAAAGTTATCAACAGGATTTCTTAAGCACCAAGGTTTACAAAAATGTAGAGACATCTTTAAAATACATTTCTATTCCCTTCCCTCTTTCCTTTTAATTCCTTCTAACCCAGAAGCCACATGAAATTACAAGAAAGGCAGGTAACCAATTCCTGCATTAGAATTTTCTAGGCAGTCCTCCAATAGAACTCTTTCCCCATGAAGCGAGCAGATACAACGAAAAGAAAGGCCTTATTGGTGGTAGTTGCCATAGTAATAGAACACAATTTCCAGAAAAATATTCCTGTGGCCTTATTGTACTTTATATTTTCATCGTTTCAGGTGTAATTTTTAAGTGGATAACAAATTCATTGTGGTTTATGAATTCTGGTGGTTTGAATGCATTACAGATTTTGTATTTATACTTTAAATTGTTTTATTTTTAATTTTCCTTAAATTGATTCCACATACAAGGCTTACTTTAAGCATCCAACTCTTTCATTTATTAAACTAACTTTTAAAACCCACTGCTAGCTAGTTCAGAATTACTCTTATGATGGTTTGCACCTACAAATTAGATACAGAAGATATAAAGCCAAACAAAATAAATTAATAATGATGGGGAAATTATATACACATGTATATGTACTTAGATACAATCTTTTAATTATAATAATCCAATGACATGCGCACCAGCAGAAAAAGTGAGTCAGAAGATGTTACAATGGATACACTGGATATTTACCTCATACAAACATAATCAGGAACTTTAGTTTGAAGAGGGTGATGAAGAACTTAAGGCTTGTGTCAATATTAAAAGTCCAAAACAGAGGAAGATAAAAGTGACCAGTATCATTACATTGTATTATTCCCTGAATTCATCAGAGGTCCGATGGTTATTTTTCTCTGACAGTATCAAGGAAACTGGAAGGATGCAGGCCAACGTCTAACAGGATAGGCATCAGAGTGGTCTCTAATAGTTAAAAAAAAGCTGCTTTTTCTGCCATACATGCTGAACTGAGGTTATCTGTCAGAGGCATACTAAACAAAACATTGACCTCTCAACTTGCAACTCCAATGATAAAAAATACATCTGCTTGCATAGATAGGCAGGGGGAAGAATGCACCGCTTACCTCTGTGCTGCCATAAGAGGCAGCTAATACTTTAATCTCAAAGAGCTGCATTTAACCTTCATCCCTCCTCCCTCTCCTTAAAGGAATCAGGGATGAGAAGGGATTTTGCATAGTGAGAATTCTTCATGTTTGCTATACAGAGTGGGTAAGGAGAACAAAAGAGAGGCTTGTGCAAGATTTATCTTCTCATATCTTACCAAACGATTTTCTCCACTTCGTAGCACAGGAATAACTAACTCTACAGCATACCATCTTTGCCCACAAGTTCCTATAAGGCTTGGCTACTGTTCAGTGATTGCAAACTCTTCAATGTTAGGCCCTAAAAGAATGTGATTAGAATGAGGAGATGGATATTCATTCCAGAAATATCCCTCTTTTTTTCTTCAGCTTGGGGGATCCATTCAACCATCCTTTTCCATGTATACGATAATTTTCTCTCCACTCTCACCAGTCATGGAATGCTGTCCACGTTGCGTGATTAGTGTAAGACATGTCCTGCTTTTAATCCCTTCTTCCCTCTTGCTCTGGTATTGACTGGGGGACATGATGGGTCAACCGTAAGGTCAGGTTTGTCTCTTTCAACACTGGTATTCCAGCCTCTCAGCTGATTTCAGGTATTTATGAAGTCTAGCCAAGCAACAGAAAAGAAAAGTTGTCCTTGCAGAGAATTTGGTGTCAGGGAGAAGTCAAGATTATCGGCATTTACTAAAGCAGTTCCCTAACTGGAGGCATGGATTTCAACTCAACAAGAATTTCTCAACAATGTGGCATTTCTGAAAATTCTGGGAAGTGAAGTTCATGCATCTGAAGTGTACTCTGGTACAGAAGTCTTAAGTAGGTCATGATTTAACTTCAAATTAATGATGATGTCAACTTTTAGAGACATGCAAGACCAAAAAAACCAAGCATGGCAGGAATTGCTGGAATGCTGTTCATTGCTGCAGGGTGGAATAACAGAATATTGAAAGCCTGCCAGAGTTACTCTGTTCCCTAAAAGTTATTTTGGAGGTTCTTTCTTATGATTTCCTTTTTCTCAGGACTGAGCAATCTTATCTGAAATTCCCCCTTAATGTTTGCTCATTACTCTCCCCCCCCCCAATTTCTAAAACCAAGAAATTCCTTCACAGAAAGTGACAGTCCAGAACAATATTTGTTCCATAAGTTAACTTACGTTCAGCTTGAAGTTTCAAGATTCAAAACTGTTCTTAAAAATACAGGTAGTACTCACTTAACAACTGCCTTGTTTAGCAACCATTTTGAAGCTAGAAGCAAAAAACAGCATCCCAGATCGTCAAAAGTATCCATGAGCGGGAGCAACTTCCAACTTAATGCTGGCATCCGACAAGCAGAGTTAATAGACATATTGGACAATGTATAAATGAAACTGCAAGTCAGTCATATGACATCTCCTTTGAAGACCACAGTGATCTGCTTAACAGAAGCAGAAGTAAGGTCATAAGTCCAATGCAGTCACACAATTTGTCACTTAACAACCGTGGTTCCTAGCAATGGAGTTGTGGGTCCCAATTATGGTTGGTAAATGAGCACTATCTCAAATGTTGCTGTTCAAAACTTTTAATTAAAAGATGCCCTGATCCTTAATTCTGATATTCTTCTAGATTTAAGTCAGTACTGGAAGTAGTTTGAGAAGTCTATACTAAAATAAATTTCATCACCACACTGCATCCATGCAAAATATATATTTCAATGTCTTATATGTATTTTGGGTTATACCCTCAGCATATCAGCACTGATTGAAAATTACAACCCTATGACCACAGGAGCACTGCAACAGCTGGAGCTCCTAAATTTCACAAATTCAGTATTATTGTAAGTTCAAATGGCTGATGAACAAGTAGTTGTCAAGGACCATCCATAGTGTGTTATCTCAAAGCAAAGTTCTTTAAGGCTGTACATTACATCTGAACTCACACAGGACAGGAGTCTAAAGCACTCTTTTTTGAGAAGATTACATGGACCCAAAAGATTCTATTTGGAGGTCTGTACGTTATCCCTGAGCCAAATTATGTAGGACTTTATATGTTAACACCAGTTATTTGAACTGGATTTGAAAATCCATTGACAGCCAGTACATAGTGAGTCTCACCTGCCAGAAAGCAGGCAGCTGCACTCCAAACCAATTGTAATTTCCATGTAGTCCTCAAAAACAACAGCAAGAATGGCACATTGCAGTAGTTTAAGCTTGAAGTGATAAAAGCATAAATCCTTGTCACAAGGGCTTCTCATTCCAAATCAGGCTGCAACTAACACCCCAGCCAGAATATGTACATTTCTTTGATCAACAGCCAATTCTTGCAATAGTCAGACAATGGTTACCAACAGCAAACCAACTGCTTCATAACAAAGCTTTACTTTTCAAAATCCCATAGATTTTTTTTTCTAATTGGCAACATCATTAATATAGTTGATCATATAGGATGGTGAGATTTTTGTTTTATTTTTGCCATATCTTCAAAACTCAGGATATACTGATACAGGTACATATTTTAGAAACCCTATATCTATCATTAGGTACCCAACTTGTTCTACTTGCTACTTTACTTAGAGATTACACAAACTAATACATGTACACATCCACAAAAGGAAAGAGAGAAAAAGCTTGTGATATAATAATCACTTAATACATATGGAGTGGAGCACATTTTCAAAGTATATTTGTCTCATATTGCAAACTTTAATCCCAGTATTTCTATAATTTATGCTAATTTTTTAAAAAAGGACTCACATTTTTATAGAGATATACATACATACACACACACCTGTATTAAGACATCATATACATTTTTAAAAGTTTACATTTTGAAAAAAAATTAGCCAATTCTGTCTAAAGCAATAGTTACTATCATAAAGTTAATGGATAAATGCCTACCACTTCAACTGATTCAAAGCAATAATATATATTTCCTCCAAGGATATTCCAATGACTTTAATTATATTCTTGCACAGGTCTATGTCTGTAACTTTCTTTCTCCATCCCTCAACCTTACCACATGTAGTATTTTTTTTCAAATTCATCAACCAATCACATCACATGCCCAAAGTGAATGCTGATCATTGTCTCAATGAAACAGTTGGCTTTTATTTCATTTAGAGCCAACTGGCTCTTGCCGTACATGTTGTTCTTAGTAAGAGTCTTCAAATCCATAAATCAAAGGTCCCCATCTTCTTTCTTTTTCACACCCACTCATTAGAACAAGAAATACCTTGCTTAATTACCTTCTAGTCCTCTATACGTTCTAGAAAGTTCTCCTCTGATCTTTGTTGTCATAGAAATTCCTTACCTTTCTGATCTTGTCACTGTTCTTTTTCTTAGGATTAATTTATTTAGTTCTCCTCCACACTATCCATCTTAATCTGTTTTTGAGCTCAGGAAGACAAAGACATCTACCACGTTTACCCTTCGCTATCAATTGTAAGTTTATTAATTATGTTAATCGACAGTTTCTTTGTTTTCTTAGTATTTTAATATTAACCAGGATTTTCAATTTCCATTTTTGTGTTCAGGATGAGCTTTTGAAGTCTTACTTTAAGCTATCAAAATGGCATCATCTGCATATCTCACATTCTTAGAATTTTAACCTCCAAGTTGAATGAATGAATTTTTTATTACAGCCTTTGGCTAATCAATAAATAAATCTCCAAATTTGATTCTGGCTGTCATCTCTTCCAGTACAGCCATTCTTATAATATATTTGTAATATAACAGAATATACATTCTTGTGTTAAATAAAACTTTTTAAAAGAAACTGTTAAAAATGTCATCTAATACTATAAACCCCATAATTGTGGCACTGTGCAACAGCAACAGCATTCAGGCAAAAATAGCAGGCAGAGGTCTATGTTAGCAATTAGCCTATGCAGCCACACATCAACCATCACAGACAAGACCAGATGGCAACTAGAAGGATTATAAACAACGAGCAGAAATGTTTAAGCATCATAGCCTAACATTTCAGGATGGGTCACCCCAGGACAGTGATGTACAGCTATAACAAGCTGGATTGGTCTGGACCAGCTGTAGATGAAGTCTACCATTTGCTGCATTGCATTGTGTTATATACATATGATGAATGCTAGTTAGAAATGTATTAAAAAGCGCAAGCATTATTTAACAAAACTCTTTTTGTTTCCAATATATAAAGTAAAACACGTTTATAGCAATAAATTAAAGATAAGCATTGAGATAATTACAATTCAATGCTGAGCCAGAGCTAGAACTTTTGTCATCTGTATTTTATTTTGTCAACTGAAGTTAGATTAAATGCTATTCAATGCCAACCTTAGCTTTAGCCTACAACAAATATTATCTCATGATAATCCCAAGCCTGTTATCTTAATACACCCAATACCAATGAGCTCAAACAAGGAAATTAGTATCAGATAGTATTTAAAAATTATATAAAACAAGGGTCAAAAATAAAATTAGCTAAAAAACCTCATTGAGACTATTTAAAACTTAAAAAATAAAAAGTTCAGTGGCCTTCAAGCCAATCCTAAGAACATCCTAAATCTACTTGGTAAACAGATAAAACTACTAAGTAACATATTCTAATATTCACGTTTCACAGGAAAAAAGGTGGTCCTTAGACAAGTCCTTTACAATATATTTAAATTTTCCAGCGCAGGTAAAATGAATCACTACAGATGGCTTTACACTGAGAGAATAATGTCATCCACATTACCTCCTCGAAAATGAGAAGAAGGGCTCTATGGATAAGGAGCGGCTGCTATTTCTTTCTTTAAACAACAAGTATATAAAGGAGTGCTGACCCACTGAACAACATTCTACCGATATTTGAAATGGGTGCTAAATAGCTCTTTTTTCCATTTCTATAGTTGCACTACGCCTTTATTAACGGTATATACCCTAGGCACAAGTATGAAAAAGCAAAAAATAAATTTTAAAACCTTGAAATTTGTTTTCAAACTCGCATTCTATTTCCACAAATTTGACTTTTATTTGTAAATGATATTTATGCATCCAGGTTAGAGAACTGTTTGCCGTGTGTACTTCAGTGAGTATACTTCAGTTTCTTTAAGGCCTCTCTGGATGCCCTTTTTGTCTCCAGTGACTACCCGCTAGCTCTTTCTCTTTGATTTAAGAGTTCCTCTCCTGGCCCTGACAGTAAGGTATTTCTGTCCCACAGATTATAACTCACTCTGGGCTATTATTCAACTCCCAAGCCCTGGCCCTGCTGCATTTAGTCCAAACATAATATCCTTCATGCATATATTATCTGTCTCCCTATTATCTGGAATCATTTCGGAATTAAATTTCAGTCCTGCAATATTGGCTCGAAGAGCGGCTCGCTTTATGGGCTAGTCAAAGGTTAGAATACCAATCAAAATAACACTGCCGATGCAGCGAGACATTTTAATATTCCAAAACCCGGTAATTGTAAAAGGACATAATATTTTTTCCCTGATTACCCCAAAGGCAACACATGTTAACAAGATGAGGGAGAGAGTGAAAGGATTTCCAGAGTTCAAGACAGCTGCATGACAGATTTAAAGGCAAAGGGGTAGCACGCTGGCCATATTCACTCTTCCAGGAGTGAGAAACAAGAGAAAACACACTTTCCTTCCTGAATCAGATCAATGTATCTGCCTGTACATATCAGTAATTGGACAGTTGCCAGTATCATTTCAGTTACCACATGACCAACAAGTTGATCTCATGCCACGAGATGAAAGAATGAAGTTTGTTTATTTATTAAAAAATTTAAACTTGCCCGGCAGCCAAAGTTATCATAATGGTTTACAATAAAACATGTCAAAATACAATCTGAATTAAAACATGTACAATAAAATCAAATAAAATACAAAATAGAGACACAATGCAAATTATGCAGCAGCAAACTGATCACCAAACTTTAAAACAATCTGAATTAAATATAATTTAAAAGCCTAGGTAAATAAAAATGGCCTTCCACTTAGCAACAAGATGTACAGAAACATTTTTTTTTAATGCAAACTCTACGATATGCTAAACCAGTGATGGCTAACCTGTTTGCCATCGGGTGCCAAAAGCAGGGGGAGCGCGGGGTCCTTGCGCGTGAGCGTGCCCACACCCATAATTCAATGCACCATGCCCCCGCGCATGCGCACAAGATCCCCCCCCCTCCTTTCGCTTTGGTATGCAATGACAAGGTGTGCCTGGTAGGCCCGTTTTTCACCCTCCCCAGGCTCCAGATGCTTTCTAGGAGCCTGGGGAGGGCAAAAACGGCCTTCCTCACCCCCCTGGAGGCCTTCTGGAGGCTGAAAACAGCCTGTTTCCAACTTCTGGTGGGCCCAGAAGGCCCAAAAATCAACCAACCGGCAAGTGCATGTGCGC